>CANUEX010133127.1:0-18965 GCA_948099535.1 Jatropha multifida
TTAAGTATTTTGATATCATATTAAGTATATTTGTTTTGAATTTGTTCAATTGAATTTGTTAAGCATGAGAAAAAGGAGAATGTGGTGGTTTTGTAAGTCGTAAGTTAAGTAATTTTGAAATAATGAGTATTAAGTGATAAAGTGTTTTTTTTTATTAAGAATAGTGAATAAGTAATATGATTTTCGTGATGGAATGATTCAATTTTGGGCTCTACTATACATGATTGAAATATAGTAAAATGAGATTGATATTGATATATGAGCATGCTCAGGTTATCAGCCCATTCTGTTATATGAAAGCTATGATCATATGCTAAGGTTATCAGCCCTTATAAATAGGCGGACGTGCTTATTATTTATGGTAGTGCTTGCACAGGCCACGGTTATGTGATATGTGATGGCGGTTTCACAGGCCACGGTTATGAGATATGGGGGTGGCGATTTCTCAAGCCACGATTGAATGAATCTGGTTATATTTCTTTTCTGTATGTGTACGAGCCCTTAATTAAGAATGGAATTTTATTCTACTATAAAAAAATGAAGATAAATTTGTATTTATGAATTTCCTTAACTAAGAATTTAATTTTATTTTGTTATAAAGAAATCGGAGATATACTTATATTTATGACATTTTCCTTATTATTATCGGATGATGTATTAATCTTTAAGTGTGAACTTCTTTATGGTTTTTGAAATATTTTGATTTAATTAGCATGTTTTCAGTGTTTAATATATATTTTGAATTGAGTATTTTGAAACATACTTGAGATTTGTTACTTTGGCATTTCTTGCTATTTTAATTGATAATTATTTAGCACTACTGAGTCTTCCACTCAGCCTGTTGATTTTTATCACGCGCAAGTTGTGAGTTGTGGGGGCTACTCAAAGACCGAAGGAATAGCATCAGAGTAGAAGTATTAATTCTGGGTAGGCCATGTATTAAAATGTGAATTATAGCATGTATAGACTTATTGTAAAAAGTATTAAAGTTGTAAATATTGAAAATGTAATTAATGAGATTGATGGTTATATAAGTATTATTATTTGATTATATTCATGGTGTATGAATGGAAATATATATTTCTTGGAATGGATGGTAAATTAGCATGATAAGACTTATGTGAATTGATACATATGTTTAGAAGTGCTGCGTGATTTTGAGTTGATTGGAGTTTCGGGGATTGGAGGAGCATTTATATTGGAAGTGTATATGTTTTCTTTGTGTGGCAAGTTAATTTTTAGGGGAAACTATTGTGAATTTTTTGTAAGAATTTCCTTAAATATTACTTTTAAATTTTAATTACTTGCCTCTTTATGGAAATCTAGATACTTTCAATATATGGTTTAGAATTATTAAGTAAGATAAGACGGTGCTCCGGCACCGAATGTGGCATTCGTCGTCTGGTCCTCCGAGATTGGGCGGTGGGTGTTACAATAAGACTCTCATCCTATACATGGAAGACTATGCCTGAGTGGGGTTTCCTTTGCCGAATATCCTTGCTTCCTTTTATAATGAGTGGGGGGGTGTTTATCAGCCAAATCACCCCTAATAGTATCTGGATGATCCTGGGAGTAGATTTCTTAGCTCACCAAGAGAAATTTGAGCTTAATGTGCATAACCTCCACCATATGTTCAACTTTGTTAGGTAAGGGGGAACAGATCATCCTCACTTGAAGGCTCGCAAGGATTGTAACTTGTTCCCTGTAAAGAGTTCATCACTCAAAAGGAGATGAGAAAAGAAGTTTTTCCTCATTCATCATCTAGGGACTTTGACATACCAAACCAATGGGGTCTAGAGATGCTTCAACTAAAGCATCTTCAGAATTCGACTGTGGTGGAGGAAGGGCAAGTTAGGATTATAAAGCAACATGCCATGAATACTCCGCCTCTTCTCACTTTGCTTGATGAGAACATTCTAGTAGGGCACACCCTCGGGCTTTTCGAAAAAGAAAGGCTCTGGACGATGAGAGTGGTTTTCTTATCCTCATCACCCTGTCACTAACTCCCTTTACTTAACTTGTTTTCTTTTTATAAAAATGCCTTCAAGACTCACCCAAGGGTATGTTAGAGCACATGTCATCTGATCACGGTTAGCGTTTGGCAGCTGGAAGGACTTAACTTTGCTAAGGGCATGGAGAACCCTCCCAATCCTATTCAATGGATTGAGGCAGAGACTATTGCTCCTCCTCTGCACTGCCAAGCCCTAGAGCTACCCCATGCTGCGCCTCCAGCCACTTCTAAGCTTTGATGGAGGGGTAAGTGTTAGTGCATTAAGGAAGAACCTCACTCTCTAATGTTCAAGAAGGGCCTTGAGCTATGAATTGTTGTACTGAGCAAATATGGGAAGGATGCTTCTGTCAGCAGTGGTGAGGTTGCTTGGGCCCTTACTACCTAGTGTGTTCTTTTGTCAAACTTGGTGCCCAGAGAAGATTTGGAGGAAGAGTCTTTTCTAGATCAAATAGACGATGGGATTCCCGCAATATTTGTGTTGCCATCCTCTATTTTCCACTCTTCTCTCCTGCTTGTTTTTATTTCTTACTCTTTTTATTATTATCCATAGTTGGTAAGTGATCACAAAGATGTCCACCGCCAAGCGAGGGAGTCTCAGGAGATGGTCACCACTTTGCAGGAAGATCTACAGGCAGAGAAGGCCAAGGTGGAAAAGTTGGAGGGCGATGTGCAAACTCAGGCTCTAGAGCATAGCCACTTTGTAGGGAATCTAGAGGAGAGAATCAAAGATCTCACCAAAGACAAGGATAACCATCTTAATGTCTCTTTAAAATTAATCACACAAGTTGAGAACCTGTCAAGGTGAGTGGAAGAGAAGGGTGCGGCTATTCGCCAAGCTCAAGCAGATGCTGCTCGAGTAGAGACAACTATTAATTTAGGCACCCGAGCTATGAATGACATGTTTTTGCACCAATATGACCTTATAATGATCGCGCTTTACTCTAGGTTCCCTGAACAAGATTAGACCTTCATGGGCGAGGTCGATGTATACAAAGATTTGGAGGTAGTAGAGGAAGAGACTACAGGTGGTGACTTTATGGGTGCCGATCTTTTGGGCTCTAGCCAAGATGTACCCCCTAGGGATCTTTCCAATGTGTAACATACTCCAAGAACTGTGGTTCCTGTTGATGTGGATTTAGTTGAAGGTGCAACATTTAGGATGCTTAGAGAACCACCTATTGTAGAATATATCTTTTCTTTTGTAACCTTCATCGTATTCTGTATGTGAATGAACATTTTGCTTACTTTTGTCTGACTATCATTCTATACCTTCTTCTTTGTTGATATAATCCCTTCTTTCTTTATTATTGGTTTTTGTAGGATTCTACTATGTAGTTGCTTGGGCATTTTCTTTTTAGTTCACCTTTCCTTTTAGGCAACCTATCCTTGAGTTTAAATGAGGTTCATAGAGGGTCGTTCTATTAGGCATTATTGCCTTTAAGAAAAACTCTCTTGACAGGTTCTCGGTTCTTTATTTTACTTGGGAACTTTCTTTGAGTTCAAGTAAAATTAATCCCCTTCTCTGGCAGGTACGGTATTCAACTTGTGGATCTAATCGGGTTAATAAAGAAAGGTAGTTCTTCAATTCATAGGACGTTGTTCAGTTCTTCAATCCATTTAGTTCCTTCATCTTCTAATCTCTTCTTTATTCCATATAGAATAGTCCGATTAGTGACTTCTGTTAAATCGTTGGTTTATAGATGTGGCTATTGGGAAAGGTCATAGGATATCTATTCCCTATTGGGTATACGGCCACGAGCTTCTAATTGGCTGTAAGTTTACAACTGGTTGTCTCGGTACCCTAATATGCTTTTGGCATAGGATGCACTCTTGTATGCAGTCCTAGACATCTTTTTTCATAGTGGGCCAGTAATACTTAAGTAAGAGTATTTTTCTTATAGTGGATTCGACTCCCTTATGTGCAATACCCAACCCTTCATGCACTTCCCTAGCGACATAATTTGCCTCCTCATCATCTAAACATCTAGCCTAGGGATGGGATTTGAATCTCTTGTATAGTATTCCTCTTTCAATGGAGTAATTTGCTGCTTATTACTGATTTAGATTGCTTTATTTCTCTCAAAAGGTAACTTGCTTGTTTCCAAATGCTTTATAATGGGTGTCATTTGTTTTGGCTTAATTGTTATAAGAAATATTTCTTCACCTTTGATGTTCATGCTGGACATTTCTCTATTAGAACTCTTGCTAGTACTTCTTCATTTTTAGCTATGGCCTTAGCCACTGCATCTGTTGTGTGATTTTCTGACTTGACATTTGCTTGATCTCCCATGTTGCCCCTTCCTACTATAAATGGCTTAGTAACTATTTTGCCAAGGTTTGATATTTGCTCATGGATGGTTCTTTTGCTGCGAATTTTCTTGCCACTTGGTTCAACACTAGTTGTGAGTTGGAGAATATGGTAATTACCTCTGCTTTGACCTCCATGGCTATTTTTATCCTGGTGATTAGGGCTTCGTACTCAATCATGTTGTTAGTATAGGGGAAAGCCAATTGTACTACATACTTGAATTAAATTCTGTTTGGACCTTCTAGGATAATTCCTAGACTTGCTTCTACTAAACCGCACACTCCATCTATATGCATTCTCCATTAGTATGAATAAATGTTTTCTGCCCTTTGGATCTTAGGCATAGTCATCCTTAATATAAAGTCAGCTAAGGTTTGTGCTTTTGGGGCCGAGTAAGGCACATACTTAATGTCAAACTCGCACAGTTTAATCGACCATTTTGCTCAATGTCTCTGCTCAGTGTAGTATCTTTTTTAAAGGGAAGTCGATTTGGACCACTATTGAGTGTTCTTAGAAGTAGTGTCTTAATCTTGTCGAAACTATGAGTAAGGCAAAGGTCAACTTCTCTATTCGTGGGTATCTGAGTTTAGCCCCACACAATACCTTATTAACGTAGTGTATGGGGTATTATTCTCCTGCTTTTTCTCTTACTAATAATGAGGCTACAGTGGCATCTATAACTGATAGATACAGATATAGCGTCTCAAATTCTTATGGTCCACTAAGAAGTGGAAGAGAACTAAGGAACTCTTTTAGTTCGTCCAATGTTGTTTGCATTCCGTGGACCAGTGAAAACACTTCATGTTCTTCAGTGTCTGGTAGAAAGGCATGCACCTCTTGGCCGAGCAAGATATCAACCTCCTGAGCATAATTATCCACTTATTTAGTTATTGGACTTTATTGATGTTTCTCGATGGGGTCAGGGCCTTTATTGCTGCTATCTTTTCTGGGTTGGCCTTGATTCCCATTTGGAAAATCATTTAATAATTTTCTTGCAATCACATCGAAAACACATTTATCTAGATTAAGTTTCATATTGTTTTTGGACAATTCCTGGAACGTCGTCTCGAGGTTTGTTGCGTGCTCTTCTATATGCTTGCTCTTCACTATCATATCATCCACATACACTTCCATAGTTTTACCAATTTGGTCTTTGAACATCGCGTTAATTAATCATTGGTATATGGCTCCTACATTTTTTAGATCGAATGGCATCAACTCATAGCGGTAGACTCCCTAATCAATGATAAAGGCCATTTTCTCCCTATCGAATTTGTTCATTTTAATCTGATGGTAGCCTGCTATTGCATCAATGAAATTATACCTTTCATACTTGGTTGTTGGGTCCACTAACTGGTCGATGTTGAAAAGTGGATAAGGATCTTTTGGGTAGGCTTTATTTAAATCTATAAAGTCAACACAGAGGCACCATTTGCCATTTGGCTTTGGGACAAGGACCAAGTTGGCCAGCCACTCGGGATAGTGTACTTCTCTAACAAAGCCTACATTAATCATGTTATTAATTTCAGCTGCAATTACCTTTTATCTTATTGAGGCATGATTTCTTTTGTCTGTTTAATCGGGTTGATGCTCTGATCTATATTGAGCTTGTGATTCACAGTGTCAGTATCAATTTCTTTGATGTCTACCCCAGTCTATACGAAATTCCCCTTATTTTTCTTGAGTACTTCTTCTATGGAGGCAAGTGCTGTGTTTAGGAGATCAATTCCCATATTCAATGTTTTATTTTCTTCAATGGTAATATTTGATAGCTTGCCTTCTGACTTAAGGTTCAGCTCATTATGGTCCCTTAGTATGTCGAAAGGCTCAGCCATTTGTGGTTTGCCCTCAGCTAGGTTTGGCACTTCACTATCGAGGTCAGGAGCCATCAGGAGAGGAAGGGCGAGTTGTACTCCCTTGAGGGCTACCACCCATGCCTCCTTAGCTACTTTTTATTTTCCCCTGACTATCACAATATCATTAGTGTTAGAGTAAAATTTCATAATGAGATACATGATTGATGTGCAGGCACTGAGAGTGTATAGTAGTGGGCAACCAAGGATGGCATTGTAAGGGAATGGGATGTCCACCACTACAAACTCGGCCTTTTTGGCTCTACATTGAGCTTGTGATTCACAGTGTCAGTGTCAATTTCTTTGATGTCTACCATAGTCTATAAAAAATTCCCCTTATTTTTCCTGAGTACTTCTTCTATGGAGGCGAGTGTTGCATCTAAGAGATCGGCTCCCACATTCAATGTTTTATTTTCTTCGATGGTAATATCTGACAGCTCGCCTTCTGATTTAAGGTTCAGCTCATTATGGTCCCTTAGTATGTCGAAAGGCTCATCCATTTGTGGTTTGCCCTAAGCTAGGTTTGACGCTTCACTGTCGAGGTCAGGAGCCATCAGGAGAGGAAGGGCAAGTTGTACTCCCTTGAGGGCTACCACATATGCCTCCTTAGCTACTTTCTATTTTCCCCTGACTATCACAATATCATTAGAGTTAAAGTAAAATTTCATAATGAGATACATGATTGATGTGCAAGCACCGAGAGTGTATAGTAGTGGGCGACCAAGGATGGCATTGTAAGGGAATGGGATGTCCACCACTACCTTTTCGGCTCTAGTGTGCTCACCATTGCCGAGCTCTATGGTAATCTACATACTTCCTTCCACCGACACTTGCTTTCCTACTAGACCAACAAGAGGTGTTTGTATAGGTTTCAGCTTGGTGATGTCTAGTTTCAAGACTTTGAATACTTCTAGTGTAATTAGATTTACTAAGATGCGCTCATCTACTAGGATTCTTTTGACTTTTTAATTTTCTATCACTCCTTCTATTACTAGAGCATTAATGTGTGGGAATTGGACATGTTCTGCATCTTCTAAGATGGTGATTGGTTTGCGTAGGTGATTTACTGGTACGTCTACACGGATGGAGTAGATTTCTCCAGCATGTCTCTTCCTTGCTGTTGTGCTATCACCCATGTAGCACCACAAAGATCATGGTAATCATATCAATAGGTTCGGATCTCACCAGTTTCTTGCCCATCTTCTTGGAAGGTTCTGATTCTCTTTCCCCTAGATCGTCTTCTCTCCTAACGAATTTCTTCAGGATCCCTTGCCGTATTAAACATTCTATTTCTTTCTTTAGCTACCAAAACTACTCGGTATATTGCCTAACATCCTTATGAAAAGCACTATATTTGCTTTTGTCTCTATCCCTCCTGACTCTTCCCGCGGTTTTCTCAAGTAATTAAAATGAATCTCATCTTAGTCATCCTTCAACCATCATAGGATATCTATTTGGCTTTTGGATAAGGGCTTGAAGCTGACTTCTTTTATTAGGGGTTACCGATGTGCACGTAGGGCGTGCGGGTACAGTAGTTGGATCGACCTTGATATGATTTGCTAACTCGAGGAGGGGAGGAACCTTGGGGCTTATCGGTCTTCCATTTAGGCTCACCTTCTTTGTGTAGTGCCTGCTATGCCTTCCAGGCCTTATCTAATCGAGCAAAGTAGTTGATTCAGGCCATTATTTCTATAAAAGAATATGGTCTATCAATTTTTAGTGAATCAAAGAGTTTCTTATACTTATAGTTTTTTGTCGTTGCATTGATAGCCACTTCAGTGTTGAGATCCTCTATTTACATGGCCAATTTCTAAAATTTGGTGATGTATTCTCGGAGTGATTCGCTATCTACTCTCTTCAAGTCTATCCAATCAGAGGATATCTTCTTGCTTAATATGCACGTGATGAACTGAACTTAAATGCAACAGTTAGCTGGGTGAGGTTGCGTATGGATCCTATCCTTAAGCATTTGGAACCATTCCTGAGCTGGTTATTTTAGTTTTATGGGGAATGCCTAGCACAGGAGGGCATCTGTTATTGTCTGAATGTGCATAACAATGCAAAAATTTGCTAGTGGCTTCTTAGATGAGTAGTTCCATATGTCTCAAAGCTCGACATCTTAAATTTATGAGGGAATTGTAATGACATGATGTCCGAGGTTAGAGGTCAGTCATTTCTTAGCCCAAAATTAGTGTTGTCTCTGGCCTCTCAAAAATCCTTCCAAATTTGCAAAGTTTTCGCTTGGAATTTGTCCTCATCATTGTGTCCCGTATTCCCCAGCAAAAGCAGTTGATCATCCATGGGTCTGAGTCCTACCTTGGGTTTCTGTGTGCCAAGAGGAGTTGTCTTCTTCTATGTTCTCTCCTACCATTCTACTGTCAGTATTTTCTCCCTCCATGCCTATATTGGTGTGACGTCTACCATCGAGGGGCAACTAGGTAACTAATCTAGCCATTAGTCTCTATAAGGTAGATGTAAAATTGTTATATGCTTGAGTGAGCAGTAGTAGCCACTTGTGGATCTAGCATGGAGACAGCTGGGACGTGCGCATTAGCTTGTTAGTGGAAGTGCCTACTCCATCAACATTTCCTGCTCCCTCAACATTCCCTGCTCCTGGCACTCCATTATGATTTTTGAAGAATGTTTGTTGTTGTTGAAAAATGTAGTAATAACTCAAATAATGAATTCTCAGTGATAAACATTGATATATTAAAAGTGTAATTAGCCTTTTATATAGATAGCTTTCTCTTTTATATACAGGCTAAAGGTTAGAGTAAAACATGCGATTATGGGAGCGATAAATCCTGGAACTATCTCTTAGGAGTTTGCCCATATCCCTCAATTTTGTTATGTGGAGAGATCTTTGGAGAGCTGTGAAATCTTTATCTATCACTCATTATATTCTACACTTTTGACCTAGTAATATAATTAATAGTCTCTCACCTTTTGTGATATATTGTATTTCAGGTTCGGACATTTTATTGTTATACCACGATAAAAAATGTAATTGAAAATAATGGTTGGTACTATATTTCATGCGATGGTTGCAAGAAAAAAGTATCATAAGTATTTAAGTGTGACAATTGGAATAAGACTGTTTAATATCATATCAATAGGGTTGTCATTACTAATAACAAAACTCATTCAAAGTAACTTTTTTTTTACTATTTCGAGAATAATTTAAACAAATTCTAATTTGTTTTGAAAAAAAAAAAAGGTATAAGGTTGAGTTATTGATGATTTTGGAGAAATAGTCTTTGTTTTATTTGATCAAACTGTAGAAAAAATGATTGGCATTTCAGCTGCTCAACTCCAATTAAAGGAAAGTGTCAGTTCATAAACATACTAATAATTTCAATTTTTTTATTTCATATGTTTAAAAATATTTCTCAATCATTATTCCACATAATAGGAAAAAGAAGAGTTGTCTTTACCTTCAGAACTTTAGACATTCATATCTATTTTACATCAAAATCAATGTGTTCAACAAATTGTTAAAAATTCAAAGTTTTACCATCAATAATGCAATAAATGAAGCCAGCTATGAAGAAATATTCAATTCACAGGTAATAAATATTTACTAATCGATTTTATATTTAGCTTTGTCTAATTTTTCTAAAACAATCATGGGAATGTAGAACTTACAAATAAACTTGAAAGTGAAGACAAAAGTATTACCAAACAAAAGTACTACCAGTCAACTTGACAATAATAGAGATTTAGATGTTGAAGGAGAATCAAACAATAAAAGTTAAAGGAAGATTGATGATGCTTAAAATTTGTTTCAACCAGATTTCATCTTGATCCACAACCATGGATGGAGGAGCTAAACTGGATTTTTAATTAGCTTGCGAACCATGGACAACAACGACTAGGAAAATTTAAAAGAGCGAATAACAGGGAGATGGAAACAGTCAGAATTAGAGAAGCAAAATAGAGAACCAATAGAAATTAATTGCAGGTATTTTTTGCAGATGTTGAAGAATAATGGGTTTGAGAGGAGGGAGTGAGAGAGAAAGCGTTGGGTTCAAAGTTGAAAAGAAAACGAGAAAAATATTAATGGAGATAATGGAGCAAGGTACAGAGATTCTTAATTGAAGAAAAGAGCGAAGGTGATATAGAGAAAGCAAAAGGAGTACATTAAAATTGAGAATAAGAAGATCAAGAAATTCCATTTAAACTCAAAGTACATGCATCATCACCTTCAAAAATTACATTTTGAAAACATAGCAAAAGAACATTACCAAGGAGAAAATAATATAACGCAGTGACGAAAGCTATTTATGTTAGAGAAGGATAAGTTTTGACGGCTAAAATTGGATTAATTTTAAATAAATTATGTTGCCCTAAACGAACTAAGGAGACAAAGAAAGTAAATAAAAAGGATAATTTTGTCAAAATAGTCAATATTGCTCCAGTTTTAACAATCTCTGTTTTGGAAATAACACCACCCCTTTAATATTGAAAATAAATATACAATTTGATATTCACATGTTATTAGAGAAAATAGGCTTAATCACAAAAAAAAGGCCTAAACTTATGAATTTTTTTTAAATTTAGCCAATACTTTTAATTTTGTCAATCAATACCTTATACTTATTTTTCTTTATCAATTGTAGCCTCTGTCTAAAATCTGTCAATGTTTGCTGATATGTCCGTTAATGAGGTCCAATTTTTTCCATATCATGTCCACATAGACATACCACGTAAGAAAACTAACTAAAGGCTTAATCACTAAAAAAAGCCCGAACTTACAAATTATTTTTCAAATTTGGCCAATACTTTTGATTTTGTCAATCAATAGCTTGTATTTATTTTTCTTTGTCAATTGTAGTTTCCGTCTAGAATCTATTAATATTTGTTGATGTGTCCATTAATGAGATCCAATTTTTTTTCAGATCACATCCACGTGGATACGCCATATAAAAAAACTAACTTGAACATAAAAATACATTAAACCATGTTGTTTTACAGGACACTATCTTCAGTATTTTCACATTTTGCTCGTTATTTTTTTAGGATAAATAAATATTAGATATTTTTATATGACTTGTAAACCCAATAGATATTTTTTTAGATGACTTGTCAATCAATACCAGGTATTGATTGACCAAATAAAAAATATTGGCCAAATTTAAAAAAAATTTATAAGTTCAGGCTTTTTTTGGTGATTAAACTTTTAGTTAGTTTTCTTACGTGGCATATCCACATGGACGTGATATGAGAAAAATTGGACCCTATTAATGGATACATCAGTAAACATTGATAGATTCTAGACAGAGGGTACAATTGATAAAGAAAAATAAGTACAGGGTATTGATTGACAAAATTAAAAGTATTGGTCAAATTTGAAAAAAACTCATAAGTTTAGGATTTTTTTGGTGATTAAGCCTAGAAAATATATAATCTGTCATAAAATGATAATTTACCATAGTTTTTAAAAGTATTAATTATAATTATATTAGAATTTCTTTAATAATTTTATTTAAATTATTATTAAATGAATTATTTCTTTAATGTTTAAAATTCAAAGATGGTATTTTTAAATATTTGCTAAACTAAATGAAAATATAAAAATACAGCATAGACTTTCATTTAGAGTAAAAAGGGAAAAAAACATAGACTATCATTTACAATAAAAAAAATTAACTTTGAAGGAAAATTATTATTTTTAAAACAAAAAATACAATCGTGAGTTATAATATTCAATATATCTCTTTAAATAAATTAAATACCATATACAATGAATTTTTAAATTTTGAAAATTTTAAAATTATTAAATTTTAACTAAATAACCAATAATAAAGAATTGAATTGAATTATAAATTTATAATAACATTGGATATTTAATATTTATATAAAGTGTTGTGTACTCATAAAATAAAATCAAATCTAAAATTAAATAAAAAAAACTTAAAATTATTATGAATATTATAATTATGGATATTCATTTAGTTATATTCTCTCTAAGTTATGTCTTTTGAAATGTATAGGTATGTCTTTTGCAACAAATGGTTATATGTTTTGATGTATAAGGTTAGATCCTTTATATTGTAATTTGTATCTTATAAATTGTTCTTTAACTTTGGTTTGAGTAATAAAGATTCTAATATAATAATTCAATTCCTCTCTATTCTCTCTATATTTTATCTGTTGAAGTAATTTTAACTTGAGACGTGCAAGAGTATTGTTCTAAATGGATTATTTTGCAATCACAGCAAAGAGAAAGCAATGCGAAACCCTTCCCATATTTGGGAAAATAAAAACAAGTTCCGTAAAACCTCACAATGTTCATAATCAAAAAGAAAATCAAGCCAACGTGATATTAGGAAAAATAACTGGCCAAAATTCAAAAGGACAAAAGCTAACGTGACAAAGTAATAAAACATAGTCTAAATTGGGTCTCACAGACATGCACACGTAGATTGTGTTCGGCGACGGCTTTTTAAGTAACTTTTAGAGTTTTGACTAGTTAAAACGTTGAACGTAATTTAAAAAATTATTACTAAATGTTAAACGCCACTAAAATAATTAACAACTATCAAAACAATTAATTTTATCAAAGGGGACGAAATCCATCAACTAGTACCAGATTTAGACTTTTTGGCCCAATCCTTGTGTGTGAGATGGCAACCCTTTATTATTCCATTCACTTCCCTAATATCAAGCACCTATTAATAAACTACTTTAAAAGCTCTTACATGAATGACGTGGGATTTTTTGAAATACGTTTCACTTCACTCACAATACTATCTACTACATTTTTTATATATTATCTTTTATAACAAAAATTAAATTAATAGGGCTTATTTTTATTATTACTAAAAGTAAAATACTGCATTTTAGGGATTGGGAATCAAACACAAGCCATTTTGACTTAAGTATAGGATGGTAAAGCCACCAACCCATTAAGGACATCATGCATAATTAATGCATTAAAAATTATTATAGAAGAAGTGTTGGAAAATGAGATTTTTCTCAATAGAATTTCCAGTATTTTGTAGATAATTCTAGAACTTTATTTAGTTTTTTGTTTATGTAATCTTGGTTATGTTAGCAAATCTTACTTTGTTTTTGAACTTGTGGCTATAATTGTTCCTTTAGAATATGCATCAATGTCCTAAGAGCTGATGTAATCAATCATATATATAAAAATTATAAATGAAACTACATACTGTAGCAGCAACTATAGCTTTAACGTAAACTCTGTTTTTGCTTATTGTCCTTGTTTTTCTTTCTCTTTGATTATTCAGTTTCTTCTTCTTCTCTACTACCATCAAAGTGGTATCAGAGCTCTTTTAGTGGTCTTAAGGGGCTGTTAGCTCAAACCTCCTTGCTTGTTGGGTTAAAGAATTTTCTCTTTGTTGCTGCATATGAAATGGCTTCGTCATACTCATTGTCTAATCCTCCTGTACTTACGAGAGAAAATTATGATTTTTGGTCCATCAAAATGAAAGCTTTTCTTAAAGCACACAACCTTTGGGAAATTGTTGAAACTGATAGAGAACTTGCGCCTTTAAGAGCTAATCCAACCTTAGCTTAAATTAAATACCATGAAGATGAAGTGGCCAAGTGATAAAAGGCTTTATCTTTCATTCATAGTGCTGTCTCAGATCTTATTTTTCCAAGACTCATCAGAGCTGAAATGGCAAAGCAAGCATGAGACTTGTTGCAAGAATAATTTCATGGCTCTTAAAGAGTTAGAACAATCAAGCTTCTAGCCTTGAAGAGGGAATTTGAGGTGCTCAAGATGAAGGAGGAGGAAACCATCAAAGTCTACTTTGGAAACTCATGTAATTAGTTAATCAAATCAGACTTCTTCGTGAAAACTTTGAAGAACACAGGGTAGTAGAAAAGATTCTCATCAGCTTACCCGAAAGATTTGAGGTTAAAGTTTCTACTGTTGAAGCTCTTGAGCAAAGAGCTTCAATCAAATCAGAGGAGCTATGGAAGCTGCTTTTCTAGTAAAGCACAAGATCCCACAAGCTGTTAAGAGAGAAGGAAGAAAACTAGCACTCAACAAAGCTAGTAATAGCAAATAAATTGAAAGTCCATCCTCCAAGGACAACTCTAAGAAGGGTAATGTTCCTTCTTATGAAATTTGCAGAAGAACAAATCATTAACAAAAGTATTATTTGAAAAATATAAAATGCGGGTTCTGCAACAAGCTTGGCCATATTGAGAAACATTGTAGAACCAAGCAATCATAATCATAAGAGCAAACTCAAATTTTACGGAGGAGCAACAACCACAACAAACACTAGAAGAGCATTTCTCCATGGCTACATTTGTCAAAGAATCAAAATCTGATCAAGTGTGGTTCATTAACAATGGATGCACTAAGCATATGGCAAAGGATGAGCATTTATTTAAATCACTTGACAAATCAATCAAGACAAGAGTAAAGCTTGGCAATGGCTCCATTGTGAATTCAGAAGGAAAAGGATCTATAAATATTCAAACTCAAAAATGTATGAAACTAATGACTAATGTCCTTTTCATTCCTCAATTAGATCAAAATTTGCTTAGTGTTGCTCAACTCTTCAAGAAGAAATATTCACTCCTTTTTAAAGATTTTAGCTGCACAATCTTTGATCCCAGTGGAGCTAAAATGGTGAAAGTAAATATGGAAGATGATAACTTTCCCTTGAAAATGAGTAGTGTTAAAGATTCTATATTTAGTGCCAAAATTGATGATACTTGGCTTTGGCACAAAATATTTGGGCATTATAATTTGAATTCTTTTAAACTCTTGCATGACTCTAGCATGATATGAAATATGCCCAAAATTAATTTAAATAATGGCACTTGTGACTCTTGTCAATTTAGAAAGCAACATACACAAGCCTTTCAAATTAATCAATCATGGAGGGCTAAAGAAAGCGTGAAATTAGACCATATCAATGTGTGTGGATCTATACAAACTCCTTCTCTTAATGAAAATCGGTACTTTGTCTTGTTTATTGATGATTTTTCAAGAATGACTTGGGTTTATTTTCTTAGTTGCAAGAGCCAAGTTATTTCTATTTTCAAAAGATTTAAATTGCTGGTTGAGAATCAATCAGGTTGCAAGATAAAAAGGCTTAGATCAGACAATGGCAAAGAGAACAATTCAAATGATTTCAACAAATTCTGTCAAGACATGGGGATTGATCATCAATGGACCATCCCATATACTCCACAACAGAATGGATTGTCAAAATGAAAGAATAGAACCATTATGGAAATGGCAAGGTGTATGCTTATGGAGAAAAAGCTCTCAAAATCTTTTTGAGCAGAGGCTGTCCGTACAGCAGTATGCTTTATGAATAGGTTACCTACAAAATCTTTTGTTGGCAAGACTCCTATTGAAGCTTGGTATGG
The DNA here is from genome assembly GCA_948099535.1 of Jatropha multifida. NCBI lineage: Eukaryota > Viridiplantae > Streptophyta > Magnoliopsida > Malpighiales > Euphorbiaceae > Jatropha > Jatropha multifida. The sequence goes on from CANUEX010133127.1 coordinate 15,536, forward strand.
AGTAAAGTCATCAGCCAAGCACTTGAAGGTATTTGGCTCAATTTGCTATTGTCATGTACCAACAATCAAAAGAAGCAACCTAGATCAAAAAGCTGAAGTTGCTATTCTATTGGGCTATGCTACACAATCAAAGGGGTATAGAGTATACAAGCTTCAAACAAAAAAGGTGATGGCTAGTAGAGACATCAAGGTGGATGAGTAAGCTTTTTGGGACTGGGATATGAAGAAAATTGTGAAAAATGAAATTGTAAAATCTTCTGCAACAGCAAATCTTAATGAAGACAACTTGGGTGCTTTTGAATCAAGCAAGATTGGAGAGACAGGTGATGATCTCGACTCTTCCATTCTTAACACTAAATCTCTTGCTGAAATTATGAGAAATGCAATGTAGCATTTTCTGAACCTTCAAGTTATGACAAAGCTGCTAAAAGTGATGCTTGGATGGAATCTATGAAAAATGAAATCGCAATGATTGAGAAGATCAACACTTGGGAATTTGCTTCTAAACCTGAAGACAAAAAATGTTATTGGTGTTAAATGGATTTTCAAGACAAAATTAAATCCTGATGGATCCATTAATAAACACAAAGCAAGGCTAGAAGTGAAAGGCTATTCTCAAGTTGCTGGGCTTGATTTCATAGTTACTTTTACTCCAGTTGCTAGGCATGATTCAATCAGAAAGCTAATTGCATTAGCAGCTCAAAAGAAATGGTTTTTCTATCATTTGGATGTAAAATCTGCGTTTTTAAATGGTGTGTTGCAAGAAGAAATATATGTCTCTCAACCTGAAGGCTTCGAAAATTCTTGGATGTAAAGACAAACTTTATAAGCTGCAAAAGGCTCTCTATAGCTTAAAACAAGCTCTAAGATCTTGGTACGGCAGAATTGACTCTTATCTCTTGAGTCAAGAATCTAGGAGGAGTCTTAGTGAGGCAACTTTGTATGTCAAACTCTCAACTGAAGGTAATATACTGGTAGTTTCTCTCTATATAGATGACTTGTCGATGACTAGAAGTAATGATGAGTTGATAAAAAACTTTAAGTCGAAGATGGAAAGAGAATTTGAGATGTCAGACTTGGGAAAGATGAAATATATTTTAGGAATGGAGGTGAAGAAATCTGAGAATGGCATTTTAATTTCACAAATAAAATATGCCATGGATATCTTGAAGAAATTTAATATGCAAAGCTGTAAATATGTGAGGACTCCTCTAGCTCAAAATGAAAAATTATCTGAAAATGCAGGAGATAAGCTAACTGATGCATCACCTTATAGAAGTCTAGTTGGTAGTATTCTTTATTTAACTACAACTAGACTTGATTTAATGTTTGCATCAAACGTGCTTTCTAGATTCATGCAAGCTCCATCTCAAGTGCATTTCGGTGCTGCAAAACGTGTTTTAAGGTACTTGAAAGGTACCATTAATTTGGGTATATGGTATTCCAGTAAAGGAGAAGGCAAGTTAAAAGGTTATGTTCATAGTGATTGGGCTGGTTGTGTGGATGATATGAAAAGAACTAGTTACGTATTCTCTTTTGGTCCAGGTGTCTTCTATTGGAATTGAAGAAAATAGGAAGTGGTTACTCTGTCTACGGCTGAAGCTGATTATATCTCTTATGCAGCTACTGCCAATCAAACAATTTGGCTTATAAAATTATTGAATGACTTTGGACAAAATTTAAATGATTCAACTATCATTTATTTTGACAACAAATCAGCTATAGCCATTGCTCAGAATCCTGTAAAGCATGGCAAGACCAAACACATCAATGTGAAGTTCATGCTATAAGAGAAGCTAAAAGGAAAGAAGAAGTGAAGCTGCTACCCTACAAGTCAGAAGAGCAAGCAAGAACGGAGACACGTGCAAGAGAAGGGGGGCAATTGCCCCCCTCCCCCCCCCCCCCTCATTTTCTTAAAAAAATACTGATTTAAAAAATAAATTTATAATGATGATTAAAAAAGATTGCCCTTTTTCTTAAAAAAAAGTTACTAAAGTAAAAGATAAATTTGGAATGATGATTGAAAAAGATTTAATAAAATAATTTTATTTGCCAAATCGTATTGAAAAAGTTAAACACCAAAGGAAACCCAAAAGTCTAATTTTATGTAAGCAAAACGTGAATAGTCAAGTATCATTATTCAATGTCAACTCAAATTACTCAGTTACAGTTATTCTTTGTTGAAGCTTGGAAGGATTTATTGGATTGCTGGAGACTTGGCGGGCTGTCCCTAGTTATTGTGGAAGAAAAAAGGTCTGTTTATTTTTTTTTCAATTAGTATATTGTATTGCCTAGATTTTAGCTCTTTCGAAATGTAAAATTTGTTTTCATGTAATACATTTTTGCTTCTTTTTCAATTTATTCATCAATTCATATATGAATTTATTTAGAAGCTTTTGAGTTTTTCTTCTTAGATGTTAATTGGGTATTTATTATTGTAATACCCCAAAATTTTTATTTCAAAATAATTTCCATTTAAATTTAATCGTTAAATTATTAGGCAATAATATTACGCCACGTAATATTATCAGGACCAAAAACTATTTTGGTTCGCCCTAAAATTAATCGAGTAACCGTTAATCGAATAAAAATCGGACCAATTTTTTTTTATTGGACCGAATTAATTAAAATTAGACCCGAGTCGGATATTTTTAAAAAATACTGTGTGTTACTATTTTTTTCTCCTCGACAAGTTATCGATAGACGGTTTGTTTTTATTAATAATTTTAACTTTATTTTTTTTTCTTTTTCTTTTTCTTTCTTTTCTCTCTTTTCTTTTTATTTTTCTTCTCTCCTTCTCCATCGACAACTCCCTCTCACTCTCAACACTCTCTTGCTGACCTTCATCCCTCTCTCTACACAACAACTAGCAGCACCGTCGCCCACCACAGCACCACCATCTCCGGTCCTCTCCTTCGCGCAAGGCAGCAGCAGCCCCTCCTTCTCCATTTCCTTTCTTCCTCTCTCTCCTCTCCCTGTCTCTGTCTACCTCTCCAGTGTCGCCAGCCACCTGCAGCGCCGCCAGTACCGCCACCGGCAGCAGCAGCGGTATTGCAACAGCAACTACACCACCTTTCCTCCTCCTCCATCGTGCGACCCAGCTCCAGCAACTCCTCCCTTTGACGCGCGAACCAAACCCAGCTGCTGCCCTTCCTGCCGCCATCAGCAGCCTTTCGTTTAGCTGCTCCTCTCCTGCTGGCCACTGTCCCAGCAAGCCCAGCTTGCTACCGGCTACCGTCTCCTCCTCCTTCGATTCAAGAATTTATCGGGACTTTAATATTTATTGGGTATTAATTTTATGATTTTCAGAATTTATTTGGTTAAATTTTTTATTAATTAGTTAGTTAATTTTAGAATATTTGGTTGAATGATTTTATGGTTTGAGTAGTTAATTATTTTGGTTAGTAGATTAATTTGTGGATTATATATT
>CANUEX010133202.1:0-5000 GCA_948099535.1 Jatropha multifida
TGAAGAAGTCAGAAACAAATGGAAATTATAAAATGCTCCAAAAATGACTTCTAGTCCCACCTAAGAACACCTCTAACATCAAAATTCATCAATTTAACCAAAACATACAAAATTCTCAAAATTCATTCAAAAACCTAAAAAATTGAAAACTTAAGAAAATGAAAGGGGAATGATAATATTATTGCACTAACCTTTAAATGAAGCTTAAACAAGCTTAAAAACTCTACTCTTGGGCCTTCTCCTTGCCTTCGGAGGATGGTTCTCCAACCTCTTCAAAGTAGGAGAAATTCACATTAGATAAAAAATTAACATAGGAAATGAAAGGAGCATGATTTACTGCATCAATTACATGTTCTAACCATGAATTCTACTTATTAATTCTTAAAGCTCAAAAATCACAACTTACTTACTTGATAGAACTCCAATTTCCTTCACTTCTAATCACCATTTCTTACTTCTTCTACTTAATTCTTAAGGTATATTTACTAATCTATGGTTTAATTCATAAGATTTGAGGTATTTTAGAGGTAGATAAAATGAGCAAAAATGGAGGAAAGAAGAGGGAGAAGTTGGCGTGGAGAATGAGAGGAGGAGGAAGAAAGAGAAGGTGTTGATGAGTGGTAACTTGAAGCGACAAAGTCAAACTTGGCTTCTTCATTTTATGCCAAATGAAGGGCCAAGATCAAGTCCTTAGTATTCTCATCCAATGGCTCTAAATATTCATCAAATAACTCTCTTCCAAATATTATTTAACTCCATCAATTAATTAAATTAAGTCCACAAAAATAATTCCTCAATTATTCCTTAACATACTACACTAAAAATCACTATTCATTAAATGCCTTAATTCACTAAAAATATTCATGAAATATTTTCTACCCACCTAAATCATGTAAACATGTTCAAAAAATATAAAATAAAATATTAGACACACGTAGTAATTTTTCCAAACCAAAATAATACCAAGTCCCGGACCGATGATACTATTCACAGACCAGTAAATTACTATTACCGACAGTGAAAGAGACACTAAATAAATGGACTATTACATTTACCCTTTTGTTCCACATGGGATTTCTATTCCCGTTGAGCTCATCTTAGGACACCTGCATTATAATGTGCCGCCCCAGCCAAACTCCCCACCTGATAATGTCTTCCGCCCGAATCGGCTGCCGAAACGGCCTTGGGTCCAAAAATAGGGGCATGTCCTGCCTTCCATTCACGGAATAAGTAAAATAATGTTAAAATTAGTGGTATTTCACCGTCGCCTTTCGACTCCCACTTATCCTACACCTCTCAAGTCATTTCACCAAGTCGGACTAGACTCAAGCTCAATAAAGTCTTCTTTCCCCACTGATTTCGCTAAGCCCATTCCCTTGGCTGTGGTTTTGTTGGATAGTAGATAGGGACAGTGGGAATCTCATTAATCCATTCATGCGCATCACTAATTAGATGACGAGGCATTTGGCTACCTTAAGAGCGTCATAGTTACTCCCGCCCTTTACCCGCACTCGGTTGAATTTCTTCCCTTTGACATTAAGAGCACTAGCAAAAATCAGATTGCGTGAGCATCCGTAGGGACCATCGTAATGCTTTATTTTAATTAAACAGTCGAATTCCCCTTGTCCATACCAGTTTTGAGTTGACTGTTCGACGCCCGGGGATGGCCCTAGAAGGGCCATTCCCAGTCCGTCCCCTAGCCGACACACGGTGTCTTGCTCTTGCTGCAGGAGTAGCTCAAATGACAGTCGACGTGTTTGGGACTGGGACCACGGGGCCTAGCCCTCATAGTCAATCCTTTTCCTAAGGCTACGATCCATTTTGATGACTTACCTTGCCTACATTGTTCCATCGTTCAGAGGTTGTTCACCTTGGAGACCTGATGCGGTTATGACTATGATTGGGTGTGGGAGCCACTCGATCCTCCAGATTTTCATGGGTCGCCAGGGGCGCATCGGACACCGCGCGACAAGCGTTGCTCTTCTAGCCGTTGGACCCTACCTCCGACTGAGTCATTTCCAAGGTGGGCGGGCTATTACATAGAAAAGATAACTCTTGCCGAGGCCCCCATTGACGTCTCTGGACTCCCTAACGTCTTCGTCAACCTTCACATCTCGGTTCGAGAATTTTAACCCAATTCCCTTTCAAAGCTCGCGCGGGAACACGCTCTCGGAGGGGCTTCCCTCATCTCTTAGCATCGACTAAACCATGTGCAAGTGTCGTTCACATGGAACCTTTCCCGTCTTCGGCGCTCAAAATTCTCATTTGAATATTTGCTACTACCACCGAGATTTGCACTGATAGTCGCTCTGCTTGGGCTTGTGCCTTGGGTTTTGCAGTGACTATTGCACCCTCCTACTCATTGACGGCCAGGTATAGGTCGCGCACTTAAGTGCCATCGATTTTTGGGTCTAGTTGATTCGGTATGTGAGTTGTTACACACTCCTTAGCGGATTTCAACTTCCATGACAACCGTCCTGCTATCTTAATCGACTGCCACCCTTTGTGGGATCTATGTTAGTGCGTAGTTGGGCACCATAACCTAGCTTCCAGTTCATCCTACATCGCCAGTTCGGCTTAACAAAAATGGCCCACATGGAGCTCTCAATTCCGTGGTTGAACGAAACTTTAGAGGGTACCAGCTACTAGATGATTTGATTAGTCTTTCGCCCCTATAGCCAAGTTAGATAAACAATTTGCATGTCATTATCGCTGTGGGCCTCCGCCAGAGTGTCCTCTGGCTTCACCATGCTCAGGCATAGTTCACTATCTTTTGGAACCCAACAGGCATGCTCTCACTCGAACCCTTCTTAGAAGATCAAGCTCGATTGGCGGTGCAACCCTCAGGGGGATCCCGCTAGTCAGTTTGCTTATGCCTTATGGGTTTACTTGCTCATTGATTCTCACACATGTTAGACTCCTTTGCCCTTGTTTTAAGACGGGCTGAATGGGGAGCCTGCTGGCCGACACCGGGAGCGTGCAAGTGCTGAGGCAAGCCCTGAAGGCATGCACTGTGGTCCATGATCACCGTGATGGCATCTCCACAGGTGTATCGAAAGCCTGGGCTTGGTCTACCACAGCGATCCGTGTTCGGAGGACCAGTTTGTCGCTGTTCCACATCTAATCGGGGCGTATCGCTGGCCCCCATCCACTTCCTTTTCATCTTTCCCTCACGATACTTGTTCAAAATTGGTCTCTCGCTCGTATTTAGCCTTGTATGGAATTTACCGCCTGATTTGGGCTGCATTCCCATACAACCTCGCAGACAGCGCCTCTTGGTGCAACAGGGTCTAGGTATGATGGGGCTCTCACCCTCTCTGGTGCCCCCTTCCAGGGGACTTGGGCCCAGTACGCCACTGAGGACGCTTCTCCAGACTACAATTTGAATGCCAGAGGCATTCAACTCTCAGGCTGGGCATTTCCCTGTTTGCTAGCTATTACTCCAGGGTAACATCTACCAATGATCCAAATTTGAGGGCAAAACCTGATAATCTCCAAGAGCCCGAGGTGTTCAGGGGCTAGCTCAAGTTAAGCTTGGATGGCCTTGGCGAAGCGAACCACCCGGGAGGATCCAGTGAATCGAGTGTCGAGATCAATGTGGATGCCTTCTATAAAGTCCGAGGAACCCGAGATGGAGTGTCGGTAAGGCTTGAAAAGCTTCCGGTGCAAAGATATTAAAGTCGGATAACCGTTTCAAGGGCCGAGAACTGAGTTGGGGACTGCAGTTTTTTCAAATCATTTTGGTTTTTCGGTGTTAGTCCCCTTCATGTATGGGTAACATCTATCAATGGTGCGAATTTAAGGGTAAAAGCTCACAGTCATCGGGAGCCCGATGTGTTCGGGAGCTAGCTTAAGTTAGCATTGATGGCCTTGGTGAAGTGAATGGTCCTACATGCTTCGGCTAATCGGGGGCTGAGATCGGTGTGGATGCCTTTTATAGGTTTAGGGAACTCGAGCCGGAGTGTCGGCCAGGCTTGAAAACCCCTAATGTGGAGATATTGAAGCCGGATGGTCATTTCATAAGTCGAGAACCGAGCCGGGGACTGCAGTTTTTTTGAATCGTCTTGGATTTTTAGCATTATTCCCCTTCATGTATGGGTAATATCTATAAATAATGCGAATTTGAGGGCAAAAGCTCAGTTGCCGAAAGTCCGACATGTTCGAGGGCTAGCTCAAGTTAGCTTGGATATCCTTAGCAAAGCGAATGGCCCCAAATGCTCTATCTAATCGGGGGCTGGGATGGGTATGGATGCCTTTTATTGGTCTGGGGAACCCAAGTCGGAGTGTTAACCGGGCTTGAAAAGCCCCCCGGAGCAGAGATATTGAAGCCGAAGGGCTGTTTCATAGGTCGGGAACCGAGCCAAGGACTGTAATTTTTTTGAATCATTTTCAATTTTTGCCATTAGTCCCCTTCATGTATGGGTAAAATCTACCAATAGTGCTAATTTGAGGCCAAAAGCACGTATTCGGGGGCTACCTCAAGTTAGCTTGGATGTCCTTGGCCAAGCGAATGGCCTTGATGCTTTGGCTAATCGAGGGTTGAGATCAGTATAGATGCCTTCTATAGGTCCAAAAAACCCGAGCTGGAGTGTCGGCCAGGCATGAAAAGCCCCCGGTGCGGAGATATTGAAGCCGGATGGTGGTTTCATAGGCCGGGAACCGAGCTGGGGACTAAAGTTTTTTCGAATTTTTTCGCTTTTTGGGCATTAGTCCCCTTATTTTCTTGGTAACATCTACCTATGGTGCGAATTTAAGGGTAAAAGCTCACAGTCATTGGGAGCCCGACATGTTCGGGGGCTAGCTCAAGTTAGCTTGGATGGCCTTGGCGAAGTAAATGGCTTTGGAGGCTTCAGCAAATCTGGGGTTGAGATCAATATGGGTGCCTTTTATAGGTATGGTGAACCCGGGCCGAAGTCCTGGCCGGGCTTGAAAAGCCCTTGGTGCAAAGACATTGAAGGATACGGCTTTAATGGGCATGGGAGGGGCGGCCAGGGATAAAC
>CANUEX010133202.1:10000-16768 GCA_948099535.1 Jatropha multifida
AACACGAATCCCGCTACGAGGTACACCCCATGCATGTGGGATGTATTGACTGAATTGATAATGAATAATCCAAATTTCAGTCCCGTGGGCTCATCACACAGGAACCTGTATCCTTGGCTCGAGAAAAGAAATTAAAACTCCAGTCAAGACTGAGGAGGATGATGAGATTGACAATTTGTTGCACTAACAAGGATACTGCTGACCCAAACATCTGAACTACCACTCATGCACCCTTAACGTTCACTACGCCACAGCGAAACTCAATAAATGAGGACTCAATAGGCTGAGATCAAGAACCACCACCACACCAAGTTAAGCAACAGCCTACACCATGGAGCGTGGTTGAGAAATGCATCCTGGGGGAAGGGGGGAGGGTCCATCGAACTGCATGCCCACACTCACCCATTCCCTTAAAGTTGACTATGTCGTACTAAACCCAACGCAAACATGACTTGATCGGCTGAGATTGAGAATCGGCACCACACTAAGTCAGGCCCTACACACACTGTTAAGAGCACTGGCGAGCAATGGGTATGGAAGGTCCATCAAGTGCCATGCCCACACTAACCTGCGCCTATAACGTTGACATTACTAGGCCAAACTCCAGGCAACGATGACTTATTTGGTCGAGATCGAGAATCAGTGCCACGCCAAGTTAGGCCCAACATGCATCTTCAATAGTGATGGTGAGCAATGGGCATTAACGTTGACTGATTCAGACCACACTCGACACAACGACGACTCAATCAGCCGAGACTGAGAATCAGCGCCATGCCAAGTCAGGCCCAACATGCACCATAAATAGCGCGGGTGAGCAATAGGCATGGAGGGGGGAAGTGGGTGACATTGATGGAGCGAGACAAAACCCGACTAACGATGACTCGATTGGCTGAGATAGAAAATCGGTGCCACACCAAGTTCTGCCTAACACGTAACTTGAAGGGCACGGGTGAGCAGTTGGAGGGCATAGGGCGAATGGAATGCCTAGGCACACCATTCACCCGCCCCATATATATAGAAAATAAAACAAACTTGGGTGTAGCATAAGGAAATATTGCTAAATCCCAGCCATCACTCCCCCATAAAATTTTATTTCGGTAGCTTTGGCTGTGAAATTTTTGCAGCCATCATAAAAAAGGGTAAAGAATTGAATTGAGTACCCTTAGTCTCTAGATTCAGTCAGGAGGATGGTCAAATAAAAATTTTGATGAAAATGCGCCTAGAGGGGGTTAAAAATACGTAAAAAATGGAAACATCACCCGAAGGCCATTATTTTTCTTGGCTGACCCCAGACTATAATTATGGAATTGTTGGAGTGGTCTCCGGGTTATGATTTGCAAGAAAGGGGCAATTTTTTAGATGAAAATGCCCTGGAGGGGGTGACAAATTCGTAAAAAATGAAAATGTCATTCGATGGCATAGTTTTTTGTGGGGAATGCTTAAATATCATTGTGGAATTATTTTCGTGGCTGTTGATCGACTATTTGCCCGAGAGCATGAGGAACAATCGTTTCATAGGCCGAGACCCGAACCAAGGTCCGAGATTTTTTTTTGAATAGTTTTGAGTGTTCGGCATTAGTCCCCTTCATGGATGGGTGAAATCTACTAATGGTACGAATTTGAGAGCAAAAGCTCACAGTCGCCGGGAGCCTGACATGTTCGGTGGCTAGCTCAAGTTAGCTTGGATGGCCTTGGCAAAGCGAATGGCCCTAGATGCTCTCGCTGATCGAGTGTTGGGATCAATATGGATACCATTTATAGTTCTAGGGAACCCGAGCTGGAGTGTCGACTGGGCTTCAAAAGCCCCCAGTGCGGAGATATTGAAGCTGGAGGGCTGTTTCATAGGCCGGGAACTGAGCTGGGGACTACAATGTTTTCAAATCATTTAGGATTTTTGACATTAGTCCCTTTCATGTATTGGTAAAATCTACTAATGATGCGAATTTGAGGGCAAAAGCTCACAATCGCTGAGAGCCTAATGTGTTCAGGTGCTAGCTCAAGTTAGCTTGGACAGCCTCTGGCGAATCGGGGGTCAGAATCGATATGGGTGCCTTCTATAGGTCAAGAGAAACCGAATCGAAATGCCGGCCTAGCTCGAAAAGCCCCTGGTGCTGAGATATTGAAGCCAGAGTGCCATTTTATAAGCAGAAAATTGAGTCGAGGACTACAGTTTTTTCGAATTGTTTTGGTTTTTTAGCATTACAACCCATCATGTATGGGTAAGATCTATCAATGGTGCAAATTTTAGGGCAAAAGCTCATAGTCGCTGGAGCCCAACGTGTTCGGGGGCTAACTCAAGTAGTTTGGATGGCCTTGGGGAAGCGAATGGCCACGGAGGCTCCAACAAATTGGGGGCTGGGATCAATATGAGTGCCTTCTGTAGGTCCACAGAATTTAGGCCGTAGTGCTGGCCAAGCTCGAAAAGCCCCCGATGTGGAGATATTGAAGTCGGAGGGCCATTTCATAGGCTAGGAATCGAGCCAGAGACTGTAGTTTTTTTAATTATTTTACTTTTTCAGCATTACTACCCTCCATGTGTGGGTAACATCTATCAATGGTGTGAATTTGAGAGCAACAACTCATAGATGCCGGGAGCCCAACATGTTAGGGGCTAGCTCAAGTTAACTTAGATGGCCATTGCAAACCGAATTGGCCCAGAGGCTCCAGCGAATCGGGGGTTAGGATCGATATGGGTGCCTTCTATAGGTTTAGGGCACCCAGGCCAGAGTGCCAACCAAGCTCTAAAATTTCCCGATGCGGAGATATTGAAGCCGAAGGGCTGTTTCATCGGCCGGGGACTACAGTTTTTTTGAATTGTTTTGGTTTTTGATATTACTACCCTTCATGCATTGGTAACATCTATTAATGGTGTGAATTTGAGGGAAAAAACTCACAATCACTGGGTGCCCAATGTGTTCGAGGGCTAGCTCAAGTTAGCTTGGATGGTGTTGGTGAAGCAAATGGCCCCGGAGGCTCCGGTGAATCAGGGGCCAAGATCAATATGGGTGCCTTCTACGGGCCTGGGGAACCCAAGTTAGACTCTTAGCCGGGCACAAAAAGCCCTTGGTGTGGAGATATTGAAGCCGGAGGGCCGATTCATAAGCCGAGACCTGAGCCGAGGATTACAGTTTTTTCGATTTGTTTTGATTTTTTGACGCTCGATGCCGTCATGTATTGGTAACATCTATCAATGGTGTTAATTTGAGGGCAAAAGCTCACAGTTGCTGGGAGCCCAACGTGTTTGGGGGCTAGCTTAAGTTAAGCTTGGATGGCCTTGGTGAAGCTAATGGGCCTAGAGGTTTTGGCGAATTGGGGGCCGAAATTGATATGGTTGCCTTCTATAGGTCTGGGGAACTCGAGCCGATTGGGATTGAAAAGCCCCCTAGGTGGAGACATTGAAGGATACAGCTGTAATGGGCACGGGAGGAGTGGTAAGGAAAAACCTCTATTTGGTGCATGGGGCAGCCCGGTTGCTAGGTGTAAACCTCTATTTCGCATGTGGTGCACCCGCGGGGGCCTATGCATTTAGCTTGTGGCACCCTGGCTAGCCTAGTGCATTGATAAACCTCCACTAGCAATTCGGCGCGCCTACGGGCAGCCTGTCCAGCGCAGCTATAAACCTCCACTAGGCGTGCGGTGCTCCTGAAGGCTGTTTGTACCCAGCGTAGCGGTAAACCTCCGATGGGCTTGCGGCACACCAACAGCACAGCAAGAGAGCTCTATTGGGCATGCGGGATGCCAACAGACCGCATGCTGCCTAGCCTTAGGTGTGCGATGCGCCAGCAGCCCGCGAGCTGTCTAGCCTAGCGAAAACCTCTACTACTCTTGCAGCACGCCACTAGCCCATGTGCTACCCAGCCTTGTCTCCTGCATGCGCATTAGCTAGCCTTGCGATGAATCTCCATTTGGTCTGCGGCACACCTACTTGTGCGCTGCCCGGCCCAACTATAAACCTACTTGTGCGCTGGTGGGGGAGTTGATTGTTTGGGGTTTAGAGGGGGAGGGACAAATCGAAGCGACAAAGGGTTGAATCTTAGTGGATTGTGGTAGCAAGGCCACTCTGCCACTTATAATACCCCATTGTGTATTTAAGTCATTTGCAAAGGATTTTATCCATTGCCCGATGGGAATTTTACTTTAAGGCGACCCTTGCGACTCGTCTGTCGCGCGGGCTTAGCCAACGACACGTGCCTCTGGGGGTCGGAAAGCCCCTACTGCGGGTTGGCAAATGGGCAATGGATGCACGCATCATAATCAAGCGCACGGTAGCTTCACGCCATTGGCTTTTCAACCAAGTGCGATTACCAATTTTGCGAATCAACAGTTCCTCTCGTACTAGGTTGAATTACCATCGCGACACCATCATCAGTAGGGTAAAACTAACCTGTCTCATAATGGTTCCTCTTGTACAGTTCAACTCTTGGTGAATTTTGCTTCACAATGATGGGAAGAGCAGACATCGAAGGATAAAAAAGCAACATCGCTATCAATGCTTGGCTGCCACAAGCAAGTTAACCCTATGGTAATTTTTCTAACACCTCTGGCTTCAAATTTTGACGGTCTAAAGGATCAAGGGCATTGCACCCCCAAGCCTCTAATCATTAGCTTTACCCGATAGAACTCGTCCCTAGCTCCAACTATTCTGAGTGAAACTTCGAAGGGAGCCAGCTACTAGACGGTTCGATTAATCCTTCGCCCCTATACCCACATCAGACGAACGATTTGCATGTCAGTATCGCTGTAGGCCTCTACTAGAGTTTCCTCTAGCTTCGCCCCACTCAGACATAGTTCACCATCTTTCGAATCCCAACAGGCATTGTAACACCCGCCACCTAATCCCGGAGAACCAGATGACAGATACCACATTCGATGCCGGAGCACCATCTTATATAACTTACTAACTCTAGATCACATATTAGAAGTGGTTAGATTTTCATAAGGAGGCAAGTAATTAAAAATTTAAAAATAAAGTTTAAGAAAATTCCTACAAAAATTTCGCAAGATTTTTCCCTAAAAATTTACTTGCCACACAAAGAAAATATATGCACTTCCAATATAATCCTCCAAACCTCAACTCCAAATTATTTCAAAAGATCACGCAGCACTTCTAATAGGTTATATTAATTCACTTAAGTTCTAACATAAAAATTCACCATTCATTCCAAATATATATATATATATATATATATATATATATATATATCATCATTCATACACCATACAATATAAGATTAAAATACTTAAACAACCACCAATTCCATTAATTATAATTCCAATATTTACAACCCTAATATGGTTTACAGTAAGTCTATACATGCCATAATTCACATTAATATACATGTCCCACCCAAAAGCTATACTTCTACTTTGATGTTTTTCCTTCGATCTTTGAGTAGCCCCTATAGCACACAACCTGCACGTGATAAAAATCAATGCGCTGAGTAGAAGACTCAGTGGTGCTAAATGATTATAATTTAAAATAACCAAGAAATACTAAGTAATAAATCTCAAATATCTTTGAAAATAGTTAAATCAGAATATATATTAAGCATTGAAATGTGCTAATAAAATCCAACATTTCGAAATTCATAAAGAAAATTCACATCTTAAAAATGTATACCAAACTCAATATAAACGAGAAAATATCACAAATATCAATATCTCCATTTCTTTATAACGAAAAAAAAATCTCATTCTTAATTAAGGCTCGTACTAATATAGAATGAATATAAGCATATTCGATCATGGCCTGTGCAAGCACTACCACAAGTAATAAGCACTTCCGCCTATTTATAAGGGCTAATAACCCTAGCATATGATCATAGCTCTACCAAATAGAATGGGATGATAACCCAAGCATGCTCACATATCGAAATATATCTCATCATACCACATGTCAATCATGCATAGTAGAGCCTGAAATCAAAACCATTCTTCCATAATTAACCTTATTTCTTATTCAAATCCCTTAGCAAAATATTTCACAATTTAATACTTGGTATTTCAAAATTCCTTTACTTACAACTTGTAAAATCCAACAAAATCAATTCATATTTCACATAAAACCTTTTTCCCATAATACCTCCATATACATAGCTTAAAATACCTTAAAACCAACATTTAAAGAAAACAAAAATATGCCTTACCCATTAAAGGAGGTTTGGCCTCTTTAGGTCATCAAAAGGGAAAAGAATTCCCTTCCATAAAACACCATATTTCAAACCAAAAACTCTTAATTAAAACATTAAAAACCATTACTTAATTCATTTAGTCTTAAAACTCATCTTTTCACTTTCAAACCTTCTTTAAGTTTTGGCAAAACTCTTAAACATTAAAATGCAAGAAAATGGTTTTAACCATCATCAATTTACTTACTAACAAGCTCATTTAAGTTCAAATTAAGCATATAAATCAAAGGACACAAAAAGTCCTTCACCATGAGTGGTTCAGCCACTCTTAGTTAAAGGGGAAAGGGATGTTTCCCTTGCCTTCCAAGCATTTCATCAAGCTTAGGAATCATGAAAAATCAAGTTTAAACAATCAAATAACCATTTCCCCTAACACAATTCACAAATCACCAAAATCAATCAAAAACCTAAAAATTCAAACTTAAAGAAAATGAAATAGTAGTGCACTAACCTTTAAATGAAGCTTAAACAAGCTTAAAAACTCTACTCTTGGGCCTTCTCCTTGCCTTTGGAGGATGGTTCTCCAACCTCTTCAAAGTAGGAGAAATTCACATTAGAATCAAAAATTAACATAGGAAAT
>CANUEX010133300.1:0-20514 GCA_948099535.1 Jatropha multifida
TGCTGCCGCGTGAAGGAGTTGTGGCTGAAGCTCGTGGCGGCACGGCGCTGCTGCTTGTGGAAGAGAGGAGGCGACTGGCGGACTGTTGCTGTTCTGCTGGAGGAGAAACAGTTGCTGCAGCTGCTGCTGTGGTGAATCGCGACAGGGAAGGAGAAGGCTGGAGGTGGCGGCGCTGCTGCAGGTGCGGAGGAGGTGGAGGAGAGCTGCTGCTGCTGCGGGTGTTGCTGGAGAAGGTGGCATTCCTGCGACTGCAGAGAGGGACAGACGCAGTAGAGATAAAAAAAAACGCAGGGGAGAGGAAAGAAGAAAGAAGAAAGAAAGAAAAGAGAAGGAAGAAGAAGAAGAAGGAGGAGGGTGATGGTGCTGCGGTGATGGAGGCTGAAGGCGTTAATGGAGGAGCTGTCGATCAAGGGAAGAAGAAAAAAATTTAAAGAAAAAGAAAAAAATAATAATAAATAAATAAAATAATAAAATAATAAATAATAATAATAAAATATTATAAAGTTTTTTTTTAATTATTAAATAAAAACAAACCGTCCAAGGTAAGTTGCCGGGGAGAAAAAAATAGTGACGCACAGTGTTTTTCAAAAATATCCGATTCGGGTCTAATTTAAATTAATTCGGTCCAATTAAAAAAATGTTGGTCCGATTTTATTCGATTAATAGTTACTCGATAAATTTTTCGGGCGAACCAAAATGATTTTCGATCCCCATAATATTACGTGGCGTAATATTATTGGCTAATAATTTACAATTTAAATTTAAATGGGAATGTTTCAAAATAAAAATTTCAGGGTATTACAATAAGGTGCCAGACGGATCGGGTTAATTGACAAAATTTGAGTTTAAGTAATTATACCCTCGTGCTTATGACGCGGCCGGATCAGATATCCACGTTAAGTTGTTGGCTAATGAGTTATTGAGTCTTTCTCCAAATATAAGCTAGGGTAGGACACGAGGACCTATATTATAGTCTTATATAATATTGTTAAATGACAAATTATTAATTAAACACAAGATTTGATTAATAATGAATCACTTAAATAGTAGCTTTGGCCTAAGGAAGGTCAAAGTATGATTGAAAGTCAAAAGGATCGACTTTTGAGAGCCAATTCGGGCTTTAAACTCAACTAAGGAAGATGAGCAAAGTCGAACTTTGTAGTCATAGAATCATAAAAGTGAGAATGAGAGTCGTTGATGCTTGACAAGCGCTCAATCAAGCAACAAAAGGTGTGGAAATAAAGGGGGGGAGTGTGCCTTTTATAGGCAAAGGGGGTGGCTGAGCTGGCCTGGTCAGCGTCGGCTACCCCATAATCGGCACCAAAGATCTACTTTTCGGAGCTGTCGGAGGGTCCTGGCAGCAACCAGATCGGTGGCGTCGTTGGGGTGATCGGCGCTGCCACTAGGCTAGCCAGCGCCTATCTTGGTTAATTACCAGGATGCCCCTCCCCTTTGGTTTCTGGGTTTTTGGGCTTCTGGAGTCCGTTTGAGGCCCAAACGACATTCGATCGAGCTGATTCTCGCATCATTGGAACTGTAACAGAATTTCATAGAGCCTTGTGCTAAAATCATGGTCAACAGTTTGCCACCTTTGAGAGATCAGAGCTGATCAAGGCTCAGTCTGTCGGACCCCAATTTTAGCACTTGTAAAAGTAAACTTGGTCTAAAAACCATACATGGAAGTTTGTGGCGATGTCTGAAACATTCTTTGTGAGTTCCATTTAATTTCAAGAATATGTTTTTGGAGCCGATTGGATTCAGTTGATTTAGAGAAGTCCAAGTGACCTCCTTAGATCCTATAGGCAGTCTTGATAGGTTTCTGATTACCGATGTGCCCTCTTTTGACCCTATAGGTGGTCTTGGTAGGAGTCTGATTATCTGACAGTGACCTCCTTTGACCTTGTAGGTAGTCTTGGTAGGATTCTGATTGTTTGATGGTGACCTCCTTTGACCCTGTAAGTAGCCTTAGTAGGAGTCTGATTGTCTGATGATGACCTCCTCTGATCCTATAAGTGGTCCTGGCAGGAGTCTAATTTTCTAATAGTGAACTCCCTTGACCATGTAGGTAGTCTTAGTAGGAGTCTGATTGTGTGATGATGACTCTTTTGACCCTGTAGGTAGTCTTGGTAGGAGTCTAATTATCTAATGGTGACCTTCTTTAACCCTTTGGTAGTCTTAGTAGGAGTCTGATTTGTCTGAGAATTACCGTTTTACCCCTAGTTATTGAGAAAATTGGTCTTTTGCCCTAGTGGCCTGTTCTTAGCTCTAATTGAAGCTTCAATATCCTGTGACTGTGTGGATGGTCTTGAAAGGAGTCTAATTGGTCTGAAAACCCTATTATGGGTTTGAAAGCTTCTGAATTTGACTTAAAAATCCAATTGATGGCTTGAATACCTTGGTAATTGGTCTGGAGACCTTATTTCTTGGTCTGATTACTCAGTAGGTCGTCTGAACACCCTTGGTAGTTGGTCTAAAAACCCTATTTTTTATTCTTGGCACTAATTAACATGTTTAAACTGTGATTACACTGTTTGCATTGTTTTTCTAACTATAGCACTAGCTGCCTGTTTTTTGGCTTTTCGCATAGGTTGCCCTATTTTGTATTGGCACTGCACTGAATTTCTCTAAAATGCACCAGTTTTCTAATCTTGGCACTGATTACCATGTTTTGTGTGTGTTCACGCTGGTCGCCTTGTTTGCTAGATGCTGTGGCGCTAGCCACCCTATTGTAGCGTTTTGGTGCTGATAGCCCTATTTTGAGTCCAGCGGCACTAATTCTCTTTTGTGTGTGCATTGGCACTAGTCGCCTTGTTTGCTGGATGTTGTGAAGCTGATCACCCTATTTGAGTCCAGTGACACTTATTGCCCTATTGTGTGTGCGTTAGTGCTTGTCGCCTATTTGTTGGATGCTGTGGCACTAATCACCCTGTTGTGAGTGTTTTGGCATTGTTCGCCTTATTCTGATTCCAGTGGCACTGATTGCCCGGCTATGAGTGTTTTTTGCGTTGTTTGCCCTATTTTGAAAGTCTTGGCGTTGATTTCCCTATTTGTGTATCTTGATTTTGATTGCCCTGCTATGAATTAGCGTTGGTTGCTTGATTTTTGAGATATTTTAGCGCTGATCGCCCTATTTTATTGAGTAGGCATTGATTGCCCCACTTTGAAAGCCTTGGCGCTGGTCGCCCTATTTACTCAATTGTGCTATTTGTGAATGAACTTGGTGCTGGTCACCCTATTTATCCCGTGTTCTGATATGAAAATCATGGTTAGTTAAACAGAATAAGATGCATGATACATGACATTCAACTTCTGATGGTTTGGCTCAATTTTTGAGAGTGTCTGTGAGAAAATGAAGCCCGATTTGCCAATGTTCACACTCAAAGAATGATTTTCGGTTTGACTTTCTTCTCTCTATTGCTTTTTTCTCTTTCCTTCGTAGCGTCCCATAGGGCATATTCAGGGATTACCACCAACTGGAGCTCTTTTCCAGGATATACTGATTTCTCCTCGGGTTACTGCAACTATATTGAATAGCTGGTCTAGAGGGGCTAATGTGGTTGAGACTGGATTTCTGGGGGTAGAATTGTTGCTTACGAGGCTTGGTGGGTTGCTGAGCATGGTGACTGAGAGTGAGAGCATCCTTATTTGGCACTAGAGATCTATTTTTCAGCGCCAACAGATGGTCCCAGAGGTAGCCTAGTTGCCGTCGCCGCTGTTGGGTTGGTCGGCGCCAATCCTGGCAAATTACCAAGATTCCCCTCCCATTTGGTTTCTAGGTTTTCGAGCTTCTGGGAGTTCTTTCGAGGCTCAATGACGTTCGATCGAGCTGATTCTCACATTATTGAAACTATAGAGAATTTCCTAGAGCCTGGTGCTTAAAACATGGTCAACAACGTGATTGGCAAAATCACTGCTAAATCCTCTAATCAGCATGAGTACATCTTGGTAGCCATCTACTCCTTCACCAAGTAAGTAGAAGCTGTCTCATACCATATTCTGAACTCTAGAAAAGTAGCTCAGTTCATCCGGGCAAGCATCGTATGCAGATACAGAGTTCCTTTTGAGATCATGACAAACAATGGGTCTCACTTCTAGAAAGAGGTCTCTGTCTTGATGACTAAGTACAAAATCCAACACCATCGCTCTTCACCATACAGGCCCTAGACCAATACAGTGGTCAAAGCAATGAATAAGTCCATCATGAACATCCTCCAAAAAATGGTTCACAATCACAGAAGTTAGCATAAAAAACTGTTATTTGCCTTATGGGGATACAGAACCTCCATTAGGATGCCAACCAGGGCGACACCTTACTCACCTATATACAGGATGGAAGTAGTCCTCCCTATCAATGTTCAAATCAGATCAGCTAGGGTCATGAGAGAAAGTCAGCTACCCAAAACATAATGGATCTAGAATTGTCACAACCAGTTGAATGCTATCGATTAGAAAAGGCTAGAAGCTCTCAGTCAGATTCAAAGCTACCAATAGAGAATAGCCAGGCACTTCATCAAGAGAATCGGAGATCAGAAACTTGAAGAGGGTTGTCTTGTACACAAGGAAATCAGAGCTCCTATGTAAGATCCCTAGAGTAAATTCTGGCCAAACTGGTCATGCCCCTACATACTAAAGAAAATCCTCTTCGGAGGAGGCATCATCTTGTCCCACATAGATGACGAGTTTACCAGTCCATGGAACTTGGATCAACTCAAAAGATACATTATGTGAATGCATTCAGACATTAGCATTAGAAATATTACTCCCTTATGTCACCACCGTTAAGTCAAACTATGGTGACCCAACTCCTGGAAATATGTTCTAAAAGTACAGGATATGTAGGTAGCCTAATCTGTGGTTGCGGTCACAACAATAATAAAAATACAATTTTGCTTTTCTTCATATGAAAATTCCAAATTTTCTGTGCCAACTAATGAAAAAAAATTAAATCATCAAAACAAATCAAGCTAAGTTGAAAACCTGCAAGGATAGGTGGTTTAGGCAAAATCAGAAGCCTGCTAAGTTGAAAACCCAAAAAGGGCAGCTTTAGCAAAAGTTAGGGCAGCCTGCTAGGTCGAAAACCCGAAAGGGCGGCTTAGGCAATAATTAAGGCTTAAAAGTGACAATCTCATAAAGGATAAAACTGAATTTTCCTTCTCAAAAGTATCAAAATGTTTCCCTTTTTACATATTTTAAATCAATACAAGCTATGTAAAAAGACAATCATAAAGCCCTATCATTTAGGCATTTATCCCCATCATCCATTTATCTGTGTCAGTCATATGTGTGTTCACTATCTAGAGTGTTAAAAAAACCAAAAGTGTGTCAGTTGAACCCTCCATACATCATGGGTAAGTATCCTATCTTGAAGCCCTCACAAAAATACGGGCTGAGTAAAAAATCAAAAAACAAAATCCAACCCTATCAATATAAGGTCGGCATGCACCAAGGGACTAGGCGAACCGTCTGTGCCACCTCGAATGAATCTTCTTAGAGTCATCTAAATCCTCTAGGTCATCTCGTCTAGTAGAGTCTAAGGCTGTCTCAATCACTGCCTAGAGTCTAGCATCCGTATCTTGAGTCAGGGTAGCTCTATGCTCTCTCTCATGGTCATTATGCTCAGCTACCCACCAAGCCTCATAAGCAGCAATGCTACCCCCAAAAACTCCAGCCTCTACCATATCAGCTGTCTTAACCAGCTACCAAGTATAACCATAGTAATCTGAGTAGAAATTAGTATATCCTAAAAAAGAGCTCTAGCTTACGGCAGCCCTTGAACATGCCCCATCTACCTCATCAGCCTAAACCCAAGATAGAATGTGATGCTATCCATACCTAGCAGATAAGCCATATGATATCTAGCTGACTAAACTAGAAACAGGTTAATCTCATACTAATCACACCTCCATAAAATATGATCTGGCCGCAGCGCCAACAACCACCGCAGCCACTCATCCCCTGACCTGAGTCTCACCACAACTCATCTAGATTGATTCTGAGATGGCTCATACGGGCAACGTTGTGGTGGCGGCTCTACTACCTTAAGATGATCCCTCAACTAGACCTGGAAGATTAGACATTGCACTATAATACAAAAAGAAATAGGCATCTATATACAATAACCCCTCATCCAAAAGTTTCAGCTATAATAAAACCACAATAGTTCAAGTCTCTTCCCAAAACATCCAAGACCAGACCTTGCCCCCACTGCTTAGACATGCATATACAACCAAAGCCTAAGCCTTTCCTCAAAAAGCACCCTATCTAAGGATAACAAAAGTTAGTTCGAGAATGCTTACTTGAAGCAGGATTGGACTAGTTGACCAGATCCCCTCTACCCTGTAGGCTTGGTTGAGGCTCAAAATAGTCATCGCCAAAGCCATATTGGCAATCCCAACACCTCGCTCCATCTGAAGGACCAGGTCTGCCACCCTTAGATCCCGCCAGCCTACTGAACCAATTAGTATACCAGTGCTCATAAGTAGAAAACCAAAGCCCGAGTCCTAAACCTTTGGTACTCCAAGCCAATGAACTCGAGTGGATCCAGATACCGCTCCACCAACCTAGATAAATTTACCCGACCTTCTACTGTTAGCTTTGTAGCCTCTACCACAGAGAGACCTAGCATCCTCATGAAGCTCCTAAAAAAACCGGTCCCAGTTGGTGCAGCCACTAGAGCCCTCTTGGAACTACTACCCAATAGAGCTGCAATCTCCTCATACGTCGGACAAATCTCCTCAAAATGTGTGCCAAATCGAACAACATGAAATTGTGGATCCCTAGGTGCAAACTTGCATCCAAAAATTCATGGTCTATCGGTAAGCCTCTCAGCATCAACAAAGAAGTCATACCATACTAGCTCAAATTGATTTTCTTGACCTTTGTTAGCCTCTTGGTCCACCTTTACATGCCATAGCTGATAAATGGCTCCATTTTTGGATAGAGTGTATGAAATTTGGGAAAATACAGCCCCTAGGCGCAAAACAACAATGTTTTGGAGCCATAAATGAGATATTTATAGGCCTCCAATGTCCATCCTCCCAGAATGCGCTTGGGCCGATCAAGCCATAATTGGGATCGTTAAGCCCTAAAACGAAACCATTTTGGCTTGAACAAAGCGCCAAAACGGCACCATTATGGCAGACACTGGCGCCGATTTCAGGCCATCCGGCATCGACATGTCCCTTGAAAAAAAAAGAAAAGAGGAGAAAGAAAGGAGAGAGAGAAGAAAAGCCAAACCAAAAACAAACATTAGCATATTGAGCCCAATTTTCTCATAAACACTCTCGAAAATTGAGCCAGACCATTAAAAATGGCATGTCATACATCATGCATATTTATTTTGCTTAAGCTAACCATGTTTTTCATATCAAAGCACAACATAACAGGACGACCAGTGACAATCCAAAAAAATGGGAAACTAATGCCAAGTCAAACAAAAATAGGGCAACCAGCGCCAATCTAGAAAACGGGCGACCAGCGCCAACTTAACATAAAAATAGGGTGACTGGTGCAAATCCAGAAAAAAATAAGGCGACCACCGCTAATCTAGAAAACAAGGCGGCCAATGTCAAATTAACATAAAAACAACGCGACCAGCAATCTAGAAAATAGGACGATCAATGCCAACTTAACATAAAGACAGGGCAACTAATGCAAATCCAGAAAAAAATAAAGCGACCAGTGCTAGTCCAAAAAAAAAATAGGGTGACCAGTGCCAATTTAGACAAAAACAGGGTGACCAATGCCAACTTAACATAAAAATAGGGCAACTAGTGCCAAGTCAATCAAAAACAGGGCGACTAGCGCCTCAATCAAACTGGGCAATCGGTGCCACCAGTCTCAGAACCAAGGCAATCAGTGCCACCAGACTTAAAACCAAGGCTTCTAGTGCCAATCTAGAAAATAGGGTGACTAGCATCAATTCAGAGAACAGGGAAACCGACACCAATTTAGAAAAAAGGGCGACCGACACCAATTCAATCAAATAAGGCAACCAGTGCCAACAAATTGAAAAACAGACGATGATGCCAACTCAGCAAAAACATGGCAACTAGCGCCAATTCAAATAGAAAACAGGGCGATCGGTGCCAAATTCTTTCAGGTAAGGCAATCAGTGCCATTGTACTCAAAATAGCACAACCAGTGCCAAACAAGTTTAGCAAATAGGAGACCAGTGCCAAAAACACAATACAAGACAGGCAATCAGTACAACATATAGGCAACTGTGATCCCCCTCCCAAGCACCATGGGCCGGACTGGCGGTTGCGAAAGTCCAACCGGATAGTCCCATTAGTTGGTTCATCACGGAAGAAACTAGAAACGTTCAGGACTAGTCGAAACACTGCTATGGTCCTTTCCCGATTCATTTTTTAGGTTAGCCCTGTATGCGACTGGTTGGTCTGATTATCAATTTTCCCAGTTTTAAGGCTTTGTTTAGCTTAAGTGATGTCTAGTTGGCTTTTTAGAGCTCTTTGGCTGTGTGTGGTGTGTGAGAGTCGCCTCCTTTGTTTTTGTTTTCGAGGAAAATATAGGGAAAAAACCCCGTGATTAACTCCTTAAGTGTGCCATAATGGATAAAATGCACTAGCCTTGAATCATTGGTTCGAAGACTAGGTTTTTGGTTCCTTTGCGTGGATCAATGGTTTGGGTTCAAGTTGAAATCAAAATTATTATTTTGCATGAATGTCAGTTTATCGATGCATGGGCATACTTATAATGCATTTTAATATCAGGAATATAATGCATCAAAAGTAAGCAGATATAATAAAGGTGTGTATTTCAGAGGGGAGCCAGACTCTAGCATTGTTATCAAGCAGTTCTAGGTCATGCAACACATTCCCCTAAGTCTCGATCGGTTAGTTCGGTCGGGGGCCCCCTACTTAGGCTAAATCCATAGGTATGCCTTTGTACCTCATTTGCATGAGGATCAAGGTGCACGGAGTTCTACCATCGATTAGGATGGTAGGGCTTTGAAGGTGCCACTCTTAGAGTGGGCTTATTGGTTTGCCGGCTGATTCCGAGCTTAGTTTTGAAAACTGATTTTGTGATTTTGCCGATTGGACCAAGCTTAGTTTGCTGGACGGATCGGACTTAAAGATGCATAGTACTGGCTGGATCGGGCTTGACAGTTGATAAGGTGTCGGATGGACAGGGCTTAACTAAAAAATTTTGAGTTGAGTAATTATACCCTTGTGACACAGCCTCATCACAGCTCCACGGTTTGTTATCGACCAAGGAGGTCGAGTCTCCTCCAAACATAAGCTAAGTTAAGGCGCAAGGACTCGTATATTAGTCTTATATAAAATTGTTAAATGATAAATTATTAATCAATTACTAGATTTGGTTAATAATTAATCACCTAAGTAGTAGCTTTAACCTGAGGAAGGTCAAAGTGTAAGTGAAAGTCGAAAGGATCGACTTTTGAGAGCCGGGTCGGGCTTTTAAATCAACTATAGAAGATGAACAAAGTCAGAATATTTGGTGATAGAATCATAATAGAGAGAATGAGAGTCGTTGATGCTTGAGAAGTGTTTGATCAAGCAACAAGAGGTGAGAAAATGAGAGGGGGGGAGTGTGCCTTTTATAGGCAAAGTGGGTGGCTGAACCGGCCTGGTCGGCACTAGCAACCCCTAAATCAATGTTGAAAACCTCTTTTTTGGTGCCGATGGGCAGTCTCGGTGGTAGCCTAGTCAGCAATGCTGCCAAGGGTGCCGGTCAGGGCAAATTACCAGGATGCCCCTCCCCTTTGGTTTTCAGGTTTTTAAGCTTTTAGGAGTCCGTTTGAGGTCCAAACAACATTCGATCGAGCTGATTCTCAAACTGTTGGAATCATTGTGGAATTTCATAAATCTTGGTGTTGAAATCATTGCCAACAATTTGCCCCCTCTAAGAGATCGGAGTTAATCAATGTCCAGTCTATCGAAACGCAATTTCAATAGTTGCAACAGTAAATGTGGCCTAAAAACCATACTTGGAGTTCTGTGTAATGTCTGGAACATCCTGTATGAGTTTCGTTTGATTTTGAAGAAATTTTTCTAGAGCCGGTCCGGTCTATCTTATTTTTCGGGGCTTATCTATAGTTGTCTGTTAGATCAAAATGTATGGCTAAATATGAAATTCTATTATGTTTGACTATGATCCATCTATTGATCGGAGTTTGGATGAGTCCCAAAAAGTCTGTTCTTTTGGACAGAGGCTCTCCTATTTTCTATAAATAGGGGAGGAGGGTGACCTCATTTGTCACACCTCCTCACTTGCTTCCTTCTCCCCCTTATTAGAAGTTTCTGAAGATTCTTTTCTTTCTAAAGGTGATGGCTTAGTAACCAAGGCAAGCCCCTTTGACGACCTCCGGTAACACTGATTTCATCTTGAAGGGTTGGGAATCTCATTTCTCAGTCATCGGGCAAAGCACGGTACTTTCTCTAATCAGCCTCTGCACTTTTCTCTTTATTGCATTTTTACCTCAAAATCTTTTCTGCTTAGATCTTAGGTTTGTTTTTATCTCTGATTGAAGATGTTTAGACCCTACATTTAGTCCCAGTAGGAGTCCAATTGTATTTTATCATATGATACCCGATTTATCGGGAAAATTACTATTTTGCCCTTAAGACTTGTTTTGGCTCTAATCGGGACTTTGACCTCCTACGACCTTGTGATCAGTCTTGAGAGGAGTCTAATGGGTCTGAATAGTCTGATGTGAGCCTGAAAACCTTGGAGTTGGTCTGAATACCCCGTTAATGGTCAGAAAACCCTAGAGTTGGTTTGAATACCCTATTAATGGTCTAAAGCCCTGATAGTCAGTCTGAATATCATGTTAATGGTTTGAATACCCAAATAGTCAATTTGAATACCCTGTTAATGGTTTGAAAACCCTGGAGTTAGTCTGAATACCCTGTTAACAATCTGAATACCCTGTTAATAGTCTGAATACCCTATTAATGGTCTAAATACCCTAGAGTTAGTATGAATACCCTGTTAATGGACTGAAAACTCTGGAGTTAGTCTGAATACCTTATTAATGGTCTAAAAACCCTGGAGTTTGTCTCAATACCCTGTTAACGGTTTGAATACCCTGATAGTCGATCTGAATACCTGTTAATGGTTTGAAAACCCTAGAGTTGGTCTAAATACCTTGTTAATGGTCTGAAAGAGTTGGTCTCAGTACCCTGTTAATAATCTGAAAACCCTAGAGTTGGTCTTAGTACCCTGTTAATGGTCTGAATACCCTGATAATTGGTCTGAATACCCTGTAGTTGGTCTGAAAACCCTGGTTTGAGCCTGAAAACTCCTGTAGTTGGTCTAAAAACCCTTGTCTGATTTTGAAACTCCTGTAGTCAGTCTGCAAACCTTGTAGTCGGTCTGAAAACCCTAGTTTAAGTTTGAAAACTTTTATTGGTGGGAGATCAAGGCACATAAGAACGGATTAGAGATGGATATAGAAACGAATATTAGAAATGGATAATAAATCCATTGCTAATAGCACGGAGAGAAGATCCAACTTGTTAGAAACGGATTTCAGAAATGGTTATATGTTCCGTTGCTAGTAAATAAAACAATTCTAAAAAAAAAAGAGTAAACGGCGCTGTTTAAGCCTTCCCCTTCCCTTAACCATTTTGAACTTCGTCAAAATCCTTAGCTACACAATTCTGATTCTGTCATCTCTTTCTCATTCTCTCACTCTCTCAGTCTTTCTCGTTCTCGCACTCTCGCTGTCTTTCTCATTCTCGTACTCTCGCTCTCATTGTCCTTCTCCTTCTCTTTTTCCTTTCCTTCTCCTTCTCAAATGGTAAGATGACTTCCATTTTTTTTCCTTTTCGTTGTTGTTTACTGTGTTTGCCTTCAAAAATTGTGGTTAAAGCCATTATTTGTTTTTCTTTTTCTATTTAGCCATTTGTCGAAAAACCTGTGTTTATTGTTTGAAAATCTGGATTTCAATTACTTGCAGAGGATACTGCATTTAAGAGAGGAAGGAACGATTTGTGCGCATTAAAAAAGCTTAGGCTTTGGTGGAGAGGAATTGCTGCCAGAAGTTGCGTCGATCTGGTAAATTTTCTTTCTGTTGACTAATCTGTGTTCTGCAATTAAAAAAGCTTATTTCTTTCTTATCATGTGCTTAGATTAGGCAATAGCTACTGGCATCTTTTGTTTTCTTTCTTGTTGTTTGATTCGAAATGCAAGTGTTTCTAAATTGAGACAGAACATAGGCTCGATGAAAAGATGAATAGAAATTAGCTAAAAAGATTTGTGTGAAATTGAAATGGAGATGATGCTAGGGTTTTTTCAGCTTTTGCTAATATATAGAATTTGTGATTTCTGTATCAGTAGATAAGTTGTATTCGTTCTCTGTTTCATCTTTGTTCCATCTCTGATTTGCGTAGCTTTTGCAATTCCAGGAGTAAACATCAATCTAAGAACAAAGCACTTAAAAATGAAGTGAATTCAATCCTCTTCTTGACTGATAAAGACCCATTTATCAATTTCAGTTGGTGCTATGGTTTTTTCTTTTTTTTTTTAATTCATGGTGAATAGAAATGATTATCCACTTTGTAATTCTTATGAAAATTATGATCTTTCACAGTTTGTAATTTAAGTTTTTGATTTTGAAAATATGGTTTTGGTTCTGCTAAGAATTTTTTATCAGGTCATTGGTAATAGGGGCCTCTTATAAAATTTTTTCACGTGGACTTCTAGTTTTTCATTGGGATTTCTTGGTTTTATTCATACTTGGTTAAAACTGTGTTGCTGCTTGTGCATTATTACATTCTAAACGATAATCCATCATAGAGTTTTTGTGTGAACAGAGTTTGGAAGAATTGATGAAGAGATAAAAAAGATCTGCAATAATATATTTTTTTATTTACATGTTTTGCCGGTAATAAGTTAATGTTTGTAGTGTAATTTAATTGTCCTTATTAAAGAATTGAAATCTGAAGATACAAAATAATATTTGTATTGGTATGGAATTAGAAACATTATATGTGGGACGAGGAGATGGAGGTCTCGTAAAAAAAATTTGGAGTGAAAAGATTGTAGAACTGTAACATCCGCCGCCCAATTCCTGAGAAACCGACGACGAGCGCAACATTCGATGTCAGAGCACTGTCTTATTTTACTAATTAATCTTAAGTTATATGTATGAATGGCTAAGATTTCATAAGAAAGCAAGTAGTATATTTTTAAAAGTAAAAGTTTAAGGAAATTTCTACGGAAAATTTGCAAGAGTTTCTGTAACACCCCCTAACCAGTCCTGTAGAACAAGACAGTGAGTGTCATATTTTGTGTTAGAGACATAAGTTTGCTTATCGCATTTATATGCTTATTTATATCAAGAAAATCCATTTAGACTTAAAATTTATTTTTTTTCTCTATTATAAGCAGATAGTTAAGAAACAGTTTTATTTATCAAAAGGTATAAATATTATTTACATTTAATGTAGTTGTGGGAAACTTAATAATTAGAAATGTTTTAGTAATAATCTTCTCACTTAAGTTGAAAAATCTTAAATATTAATATTACTATAAACTATAAACAAAATCTGAAAGAAATAAATCACAAAATTCATAAGAATCCAATTTGGTATAAAACATATTATTTTTAAATAATAGAATATAAAATTTTAATTTCAAATAATCCTTGAGTCATAATATTTAAAAATCCATATTGATAATTTATCATATAACGAGAAACAATAAATATTCAGTTTAATTTAGAATATGCAAATACCATCTAAACTTAACATACATTTTCTTAAATTACAATCTTATTATCACATGTTAAGTTCGTAGTAATACCATGCTCAAGTCTGCTGACATATCTCCTCTGATGCTGAAATTGGGATTATGAATATTGTCATTTCATACTATTTTCAACCTACGCGTGAGAAATTCAATGCGTTGAGTATAAAATTCAGTGGTGCTTATATATATATTAATTTATGGTGTCTGAACCATAACACATAATATATTTTTTAAAAAAAACCTATATCTTAAAAACATTTAAGTCTACAGTATGGCATATTACATATTTATTACCTTTAATATTTATTTATCGATTTCATAATAAGGCATACATTTTAAATTTAAATACCCCATTAACATATTTTTATAATTCACTTACTACCATAATCACATATTCTTAAATTTAGAACATAAAATAAACTAAAATCATATATCATAACTTAATAGCTTAATTTTCTTATCTTTAAAAACATAACTTTCTTAAAGGGCACCTATACATTTAGAAAAAAATGAAGTAGATAAGATTTGATAAACTTATACATAATGACCTTAGGTCGCCAACCATATCATAAATGTATTAAAGCCTACTTATACATAATAAGCGCGTCCGCTTAAACATAAGGGCTGATGACCCTAGCATATGATCATAGCTCATATCATATCATAATGGTATTATCATAATGGCATTAAAGCCGAGCATGCTCATCTTACATAATAATCAAATCATACTACAGATTCTCATTCAGTATACTAGAGCCCAAAACACGTCTTTCTTTCTTTCTTAATTCATAAAATTTATCATAAAACTTATTTCTTTTTAATACACTTATTAACATAATAAATGTTTGGTTTATAATTACACTAAACCTTTATAACTCATAATTTAACATAACATATTTATCATAAAAATAATTTTATAACTCATAATTTAACATAACATATTTATCATAAAAATAATTTTATAACTCATAATTAATGATAACATATTTATCATAAAAAGTATTTTCCATATTTGATATACATACTCAAATATTCATTCCTTCATTGTGTTTAATGTAAGAGCTGCATATAATCTTATGGTAGATAATATTATTTACAAGTCTACTTTTTATTGCATTTCATTAATCAAATGTTGAACACTAATTCATTAACAGCTCATGCATAATTAATAAAATCTCAGCAGCATTTCCTCTATAAATGGAACTATCACTATTATCAAAAACACATAAATAGGCATCAAATCACAGCTCAAATCCACGGGCAGCCAACACAGTGTATTTCCCATCCTCCATTCATCAACATCAATTCCAATTTACTCAACAATTCAATTTACTAGTCCTTAATGTATAAACTAAAATCAAGTTTGATTCCTAACTCAAGCTAAGGCATAAATGCATTTCTAAGCACAACATTCTTCATTTAAATTTAAATTTACTCAACTTCATTAAGTCATCAAATGTATAATTAATTTCAATTCGAAAACCAATTTACTTAACTAATTCTAGTTATTAAATTTTGCAATCATATTCAACTAAAACCATAATTTCTCAATAGAAATTATATTTATTTTAAACTTCAAAAACATTTAAATTAATGTATAAAATAAGCACTAACCTCCGGATGAAGAATCTAACTATACCATAGCATTCCTCACGTTGAAGAGAGGACTCTTCCTCTCAACATCTCGCCGGAACTTCACCCACGCCGCCGCTGGAACCGCCACAGATGATGGTTGAAAAATCGAAGTCGCTGGATTTACACAAACTACACATCAAAATGCTCTAATTTTCTTAAGGAGTTCGATTCCCAAATCAATTTTACCATTTACAACCTAATTTAACCAAAATACCAAATTTCACTCAAATTGAAACCCAAATAGTCAATCTCTTAAATCTCATTTTAAGCTACATCATTGGAAAACAGGTGAATCAAGGGAGCTAGAAGCTAGTTCCTAACTCACCTTGGCAAGAGAAAGCCGCCAGAACGACCGAGCTTCGCCAGAAAATCAAAGAAATGCAATTGTTAAAGAGACAGCAGTGTCGTGCAAAAAGCTCGTTCCCGTTGCTGGAGACCTGATTGGCGTGAGAAGACGATGGAACCATGATCGACTACACCAGTAGGAACGTTCGCCGTCACATCCTCGTCGTCGGTGCTTGGCAACGGCTGGAGGAGGTAGGATCACACTCTACGATCGGGAGAAGGGACAGTCACGTGTGAGAGAAAGAGAAGAGGGATTTTTTTTATGATTTGGTTCAATTTGAAGTATTTTAGTGGCTTTTTTGGTTCGATTCAAAATAGTTCTTAGTGATTTTCAAATGGTTTTGGGTTAACTCTTTGGTCTATATTGGTTTGAGTCCTTCCTTATTTCCTATACATTTATTTTAATTTAGATATAATACTATATTACTTTATAAATTTACATCTTAATAAATACACTTGGCTAATAAATGATAAATAATAATATTTATTCCTAATTCTTACTTTGGCAAATAGTTATTAAAATTGTAATAACCAATAATAGTTCATTGGTAAAGTCAATCAAATAACTTTGAATACTAAATAAATAGAAAAGTCTAAATAAACCACTTTATAAAATTTCTCACCTTGACAATATTATCAATATTCGTTTATATAGATACAAATAATTACTGTGAAAGATAAAAACTATAATCAAACAAACTATTATTAAATTAATAAAAATTATGAAATCACAATAAAAATCATTTTCTTGATATTTCCTCAATATTCAAAAATTAGGATGTTACATTTTCTTAGTGATTTTCAAATGGTTTTGGGTTAACTCTTTGGTCTATATTGGTTTGGGCCTTTCCTTATTTCCCATACATTTATTTTAATTTATATATAATACTATATTACTTTATAAATTTACATTTTAATAAATACACTTGGCTAATAAATCATAAATGATAATAATATTTATTCCTAATTCTTATTTTGGCAAATAGTTATTAAAATTGTAATAACCAACAATAGTTCATTGGTAAAATCAATCAAATAACTTTGAAGACTAAATAAATAGAAAAGCCTAAATAAACCACTTTATAAAATTTCTCACCTTGACAATATTATCAATATTTGTTTATATAGATGCAAATAATTACTGTGAAAGATAAACTATAATCAAACAAACTGATTATTAAATTAATTAAAATTATGAAATCACAATAAAAATCATTTTCCTGATATTTCCTCAATATCCAAAAATTTGGATGTTATAGTTTCCCTTAAAAATAAAACTTGCCAAAAAAATGAAAAACAAAGCACTTTCAAATATTAAATGCTCCAAACTCCAATACTCCAAATCAACACAATAGGGTATGCAACACTTCTAAAAATTGACATAAAGCCATCTAGGGTTCTATCATATTATAATGTCATCCATTTAAAGAATTAATTACTAATAATCATACACTTAAATTAGTAAGAATAATATTTCTTAATTAATAACATACTTCATTAATTTACAGACTTAATGTATACAACCTCTTACAATATTTTTATACATGCCATAAATATATCTTAATACATGTCCTACCCAAAATAAAGTTCTCTTCTCTGATGCTATGCCTCTGGTGTTTGTGTATCACCCACTACTCTTAACTTGCGCGTGATAAAAATCAACGCGCTTAGTATAACACTCAGTGGTGCTAAATAACTTAATAATACAATAATAAGGGTTGCCTAAGCAACAAACTTAAAATATAATTTAAAATACTATGTTCATATATAAAAATACCCAAAGTATATAAATCAAATTAAAATATTCTAAGAATAATAAATAAGAACATTCTTAGAAATAAATTCATAGAATTCTTAGTGTAATAAAAATCATCATGAAACACATATAAACCATAGTATGCCAAATATAAGAAAAATCCTATAAGTACAAATATTTTCATTTTCCTTAATAATAAAATAGAATTTATTCTTAATTGAGGGCTCATACATATACTAAGAGAAACATAATCAAATTTGATTTTAGAGATATAGATTTGGCCTATGAAAGCGCTGCCCAATAACTGGCCTGTGAAAGGGTTGCCCAATAACTGGCCTATGAAAGTTCCACCCAATAATAAGCGCGTCCGTTAAAGTGGGATATTTTGGGATTTTCTCTTTAAGTTCTTTTGAGTTGAGTTCTTAGGTGTAAGAACAAATCAAAATCATGATTGCTTGGGGGTTGATTTTGTTGGTTCAAATTGGTGGAGAGTTCTAAGTTCCATGTTGATCATGGGGTTTCGTGTCATGTACTATGTCAAGCCTTATATCTACATTATGTAATTATGCTTAGCTACGTATGAGTCAGCGAATCATGCCAATATATATGATCATATTGATATCATAATGATATTTCATATGTGAGATAGTCCTAACTATGATAAGATTATATCTGTTATACATCATGGTGGTATAGGGTACAATGGACCATAATAATAGTGATCCACCATATAATATAGGGGTGTACTATTTGGAAAAATATAGATATGGTGCACTAGTGTATACACATCAATGTGTGACTATAATGTCTAGGTACCTATGCCAAAATTAAGTTAGCATCATATCCCACAACATATATCCGTATTAGTACTATTTATATGGGTACCAAGATGGTCGGTGATTTGTTGAGTACCTAAACACATGGTATCGACATGACTGATTTAACTGGTAGATCAATTAGGGGAACTCAAGATATTATACCTATACAGGGGTTACCTGTCCATTGTAGTAATTGGTGTAATACACTACGATACACATTATGTGGGTTATTCGATGTGATACATAATGGGTTACATATGATCGAATAATGATCAATAGTTACTTAAAATTACAATAGTACCCCTAGCATATGGTATATGAGTCAATATTCTAGTGACTACTCTCCCACTATAGGTACCTCTATCATATTAAGTTGATACCCCAGGTTTGTTCTACCACATTTGTTAGGGTCCCCTCTATTATCATAGGCTATATGGTTACTAATACCTATAATAGGATATATCATATGTATATACATAATTGAGTACGTATATACATAAGGAGTATACATATGATATACCCTATTAAAAATATCATGCTGAATAATATATACCCCCAATCATATAGTTAATGTATATACCATGATGCTGATGGGTTATAACTTAAATAATTATAGTATCCTGGTTTATATACCATGGTCCCCAGTCATATCATGTATTAATTTGATCAAACTATCCCAAATAGTGATTATAGCCACTCACCCTAATGTTAGATATCATATTAAGAGATATGAGTTGGATAATCCAAAACTAATCGTATACCACCCACTGTCATCAGCCGTAAATAATACTATGATAGTGTATGATCATACTATCAGGTTATGGTTGGGTATATTAAACCATATAATATTATCAAGTTAGTGAATATTACATGACAGGGTCATTAGTGATCATTCGACATTAGCTTAGGTATATGATAAGACCAACTTAAGTGGTGGATATATACGAGTACCACATTAAATATATTATGCCCTACACTCAGTATACTTATTTGGTATGCATATAATCCTATATCATATTAATATGCACTAAATATTAACACTTCGCCAAGTGTTTGATACAATATATGGTCAACCATATAACCTATCTTATGATATCAATCATCATTTATTACCACTGGTGATGCCACCCTAGATGGATATATGGTAGTCAATATGTATTCCTGTAACACCCATTGCCCAATCCCGGAGGATCGAACGACGAATGTCACATCAGTGCCGGAGCACCATCTTACCACACTTAATAATCTAAATCATATATTAGAAATGGCTAAGTTTTCAAAGGAGGCAAGTAATTAAAATTTAAAAGTAAAGGTTTTAGGGAAATTCCTATGGAAAATTCGCAAAAGTTTCCTCTAAAAATTAATTTGCCACACAAAGAAAACAAATACACTTCCAATATTTGTTCCTCCAAATCCCCAAATCTCCAATCAACACAATCAGTCACACAGCACTTCGAAATACTCATTCATTCACATAGGTTCAAACATATAATTTCACCATTCATTTAGCGGAATATTTATTAACAGTCGCATACCATAAATATAATAGGAAGATATTACTTAATTACCCATAATTCTTATTAATTTACAAATCCAATATTTACAACCTCCATACTTAACAGTAATTGTATACATGCCAAAATTACATCTCAAAACTTATCCTATTCTAATCACAGTTTCTTCTCTGATGCTACGCCTTTGGTCTTCAGGTAGCATCCACCGCTCACAACCTACACGTGATAAAAATCAATGCGCTGAGTGGAAAACTCAGTAGTGCTAA
The DNA here is from genome assembly GCA_948099535.1 of Jatropha multifida. NCBI lineage: Eukaryota > Viridiplantae > Streptophyta > Magnoliopsida > Malpighiales > Euphorbiaceae > Jatropha > Jatropha multifida. Next base: position 20,072 of record CANUEX010133300.1, read on the forward strand.
ATAATTATCGATTAAAATAACAAAGAATTGCCAAAGCAACAAATCTCAAATATGCTTCAAAATACTCAAATAAAATATATTGTAAGTGCTGAAGACATACTAATTAAATTAAAATATTTCAAAAATCATCAAGAAGTTCTTTCTTAAAAATTATTTCATAATCCGATAAAAATATAAAAAATTCCATAAATGCGAATATATCTTTGATTTCCTTATAACAAAATAAAATTTCATTCTTAGATAAGGGCTCGTACATATATAGAAAGAAATATAAATAGATTTGATTTCTTGTAATACCCTGAAATTTTTATTTCGAAACATTCCCATTTAAATTTAAATTGTAAATTATTAGCCAATAATATTACGCCACGTAATATTATCGGGACCGAAAATCATTTTGGTTCGCCCAAAAATTTATTGAATAACCGTTAATCGAATAAAAT
>CANUEX010133366.1:0-53077 GCA_948099535.1 Jatropha multifida
TGACGCACAGTGTTTTTCAAAAATATCTGATTCGGGTCTAATTTAAATTAATTCGGTCCAATTAAAGAAATATTGGTCCGATTTTAATCGATTAATGGTTATTCAATAAATTTTCGGGCGAACCAAAATGATTTTCGATCCCCATAATATTCCGTGGTGTAATATTATTGGCTAATAATTTACAATTTAAATTTAAATGGGAATGTTTCGAAATAAAAATTTCAGGGTATTATAGGCGCCCCCGTGTGCATTTGATGATATAAATATATATATATTGATATGAATAACCACAGGTTGGCCCCCTGATGGTATGGAAAGAAAAGAGAGTATGGAAAAACAATGAGAGGGTTGGTCAAGTGAAGATTAGACCAGTCGGCCATGTATGGGGGATTGGCTCCCTGGTGCACACGTATGACAAGATGAGCCATGCGATAGGATGACTCATCGGGGGTTTCGATGATGCCACAGACTAATTTCCACGTGAATGATTATTTGAAGATGAATTAATTGTGGATGTTGATACTGTGACATATGCATGACTAACAGTGTGATTAGTTCTGTGACTGAAGATGCATTCTACGTGATTGTTTGGTCATGCATTATTTATTATTATTCACTGAGTTTGTGAAGCTCATCCCTCCTCCCACCAACTTTTCAGGAAGTAGGAGATCCTCTAAAGAGAGTTAAAGCTCTGTATTCTCCTCCACAGGGCTCTAAAGTATATTTCGATCTTATACAGTTTGTCTGTTAAAATACTGCTACTCTGTGAAACTTCTCTATTTCAGACATTCTAAAACTCTGCAATTGTAAGATGTACGTTTTATTTATTTACATTATAAGTGAGCTACAATATGAAATAATAGCTATCCTATATATTTACCCAGAAGTATGTGTGACTAGGAGACATAGTATATTTGATATTTATTGGGCCTGTTTGCATGTGATTAAACGAGATAATTACCCTCGGGCCGTGGCTATATGGATACTAGACTCACACAAGTTAAATCTATATGGGCTCACTATTATTAAAGGATAGCTAAACTCGTATATGGACTTTACTGTTAGGCTTACTACGAGCCTCAGGGGCCTTAAGCTTACCCAAGTTCTAGTGTCAGTCCGACTCATTGGTTGGGTCGTGACAGTAACACTGTCATTATCACAAAAATAATTACCATCATCAAATTAGATCATTTGCTTATTTATTTTCTTTACTCAGCAGTAAAAAAATAATTTATTATTATTTTTCATTATAATTATATGTAGATATTAATTTGAGATTGAGAGCAGGAGGTTAGAGATGAAGTGATGATTTAATTTTCTTTTTGGCCGCTTGTTAAAGTTTTAAGAATTTACATTTATAAATTAAGGATTGAATGATTATGTATGGGGATTGATTTGAATTTTATTTTGAGATTACTTTACTAAAAAAAATTAAATTAAGTATATAAAAAGTAATTAACATTACAAGTAACTTGTACGAGAAAGTGTAATACAAATTAAGTAATTGCATTTATTTTAATCTAAATAAAAACTTACACTTTAATACTATATAGATAAAAAAAATCAAAAGAGTATAAATATATAACGAGTATAGTCAACATACGACGCACGTCATAAAAAACCCTAGTAATAATAAAAAGATGATTATGTGATGTGTTATTAATTTTTTATCAAAAGAATGTCAATCTATAGAATAGTCCAAGTATATAAAAAGAGGTATCATTGCAATATTATAGAACCAGGTTTTGGACAATTTAATTACTTTTTGATATCTAGCTAACTGAGAAAGGGATTCACACAATAATGAAAAGAGTTTTAAATTAAGAGTAAGACTGTCAACAAATTTTCAATGAAAAAGTGAAACTCTAAATGTTAGGCGGGATAACATTTCAGTAAACACTCCCTTTATATTTATTACTTTTATAAAAAAAAGAGTTTTATAAACTAGTTCACCAAATAATATGATACATTAAAACAGTATTTTGACATAGTCAAAATTTTAAACACTTACTCAAATGCTCTTGCCAAATAGAGCCTTGCGCAACAATCAACTTTTTATTTAAATTACTCTCTAAACTTGTACAAAAAGAATAAAAAGCTTAAATTTTTTTGAACAAATGATTTTTAATATTCATACCTAATAAAGTTATTTAAAATTTGAAAATTATGAAACAAAAAATTATTTAAAAATAATAACAATAATTATAAAAAATTATTGTATCTTTTCGTTGATTTAAAAAATAATTAAAAAAAATTATAGAATTAGAAAAATATTTGATTATATTGAATATTTAGTTTGAAAAATATTTATTAATTTTTGTTTAATTATTTTTAGTTATATAGAAGGCAATGCGATATCCATTGGGATAGCAAAAGTGTATTGTTAAGAATCTTATATCAATTAAATATTAAATTCAAAAAAGGTATATAAGGATGATAAGTTAACTATCTAATTGGTTAATACTAACCTCTTATCGTTGGTTGGCTCAACTTACATACTTATTTTACCTCTATCCATTCAACTTCTAAAACATTAATCAAAAGTATTAATATATTTAAATCCATCAAGTTTTCTTTTGTCCAAATGAGATTGAATTGATCCTCAATTTGTTTAAATTTCAATTCGAACCCAAAAATAAGTAAAAGAAGGTTTTAGAATTTGTTCAAATTTTAATTTTAACTTATAGGGATAATTGCAATTTTAATGTATGAATTTTGCGAAATTTTCTATTTTGATGTATGAACGGAAAAGGTTAGCAATTTGGTGAATAAATTCTTACTTTTTTAATAATTGAGTTTATTTTACACACGTAAATTGCCGGAAATCCACGTGGGATGGCTAGGTCCCACTTGTTCATGCATTTTTTGCTTGTTAGGTGCCAAATAGAATTCCACATGGATTGTCACATAGATTAAAAACCCTATTAACATAAATTGACCATGAACCCCTCCCTTTATCTTAGGGCGCTCTCTCTCTCTCTAATCGAAAACAAGCAAGACATAAAAAATTTTAGGATGAATGATATTTTTTATGCATGAACTTTTAATTTTTTTGTAATTTGGTACATGAACAGAAAATCTTTGTAATTGGGTGTTTAAACTTTTTAAAAAAGCTAATGAAGTGTCGTCTGATGATTTGATAGCCAGAATCATGACTTAGCAAGAAGTCAGGTCTATGAATGTATGATCAGCATCCTATGTGTCTTACAAATAATTGTTGACTTAGAAAAACCCTAAATGACGTGGCAAATGAAGCAAAAGACTTATATACCATCATTTAATTTCCTCACCTTACATGTGTCCATCATAGGAAACCCACATCCTTTTACCTTTTGACACGTGTCCACTACCCATTTAATAGACCCACCCACCCACCTGCTCCATTTTCTCTTTCCCATTAATAAAAATAGCAACTTTTTCTACGCATTTGTCACTTTCTTTCCCTCGCTAGTCACTTCCACAACTTCCACTTTCCTATGACTCTAACCAAAACCTTAACCTCATCCACCGAGCTAAACAGCAAAACCATTAGGGTTTTAAATTGGGCTTCGAATGCCATAGTGTTTTTAGTGTAGTTTTGCTTTCTCATTTTGCTAACAACAACTGGTTCTTTGTTTTCTTTAAGCCTCTCCTCATTGTCTCTCTAGTCTAAATCTAGTCGTTAGAAAGAAAAAAGAGAGCCCTTTTTTATGTTTTCCATTTTTGCCTGAAATCTGTGGCAAAGTTGGTGAGTTTAGCTTTTGAACACTAAAATCGATTCTTTTTTATAACTATTATTGTTCTCCTCCATTCTTCTGTATTTTAAAGTTAAACTTCAATGGGCTTATCGTGATTTTGTTTTCTTTCATTATTAAAGTATAGCGAAAAGCTTTCCATGGCCAAGTTGCTAAACAAGGGTATACGTCTTTTGCCTTCATTTTCAATGTCATCTAAAGCAATTAGTTGTAAGACATGTAGGATGTTGATTGTACATTTGTGGACCTCACTGCTTGCCGAGTCATAATTCTAGCTACCAAATCATCAGATGATACTTAATTATTTTTTTTAAAAGTTCAAACATCTAATTGCAAAGATTTTCTATTCATACACCAAATTGTAAAACAATTGAAAGTTGAAATTGAAATTTAGAAGAGAAGTTTTCTAATTTCACTTATCTAAATGAAGTGTACAACTACAGATTTATCATACAAGTTGAAGCTATAAATAAGGATAAAGAATATTAGCTAATAATTACATATTTACAATCCCTAAGATTAAGGAGGTAAATGATAGATTTATGGAGTGGTTTTATATGAAAAATCTCAACACTCCCCCTCAAATGGCAAAAAATTGCAAATACAGTAAGCTGTTTGAAAGTTTGAGTATAGATCCTTCCCTGACTTTTGCCGAACTCATGGCACGGGCTCATAAATATACTAAGCTAGATGAAGCTTATGAAGCTCAACAACGTAGATCACCCAAAGAAGAAAGGCATAGGCACACAAGGCACTTGCCCCTAGTAAGGTGGCGATCACCCTGCAGAAGATCATCCATTCGATCCCCACGTACTAGCTACTCTGTCTAAATTGCATACTCAAGAGAAAATGAATCCCCGAGAGATAAGGGGTTCACCCCAATGAACAGCCGTGTTCAGAGATTTTATCATGGACTATAAAGCAAGGTGGACCGAATCCAGTTCTATTATCCCAAGAAGATGAAGGAAGATGCTTTGAACCATCGAGATAAGAGCAAATATTATGAGTTTCTTAGGGATGTGGGCCATGAGATTGAGGCCTAGTGAACGTTGAAGAAGGAGATAGAGCGCCTTGTGCAAAGGGGAGCTAAAGCAGTTTGTTGGGGAAGATCGGCGAGAAGGTGAACAGAGAGGCAAATGAAATAAAGAGTGTCACACCTTTTGAACCATTCATACCATATTTGATGGTTCGTTAGGGGGTGACAATAATTCAGGGAGGAAGAGGAGAGCTAAGGAGATATACTTCATCCTATCTCAATAAAGACTGAACCCTAGACCACCTATATCGTTCTCAGAGGTTGACGGTGAGCATGTACATGCCCCACATAGTGACACCCTAGTGATCGAAGGAATCTAGGAGAATTTTTTAGTAAAAAGAATTCTAGTGGATGAAGGTAGTGCGGTCAACTTGATCACCATGAACATACTCAAAGCCCTAAAATTATAACAAGTGAGACTTAAACCAGTCCAGACTCCACTGGTTGGCTTAGTAGGAAAGCCCGTACAAGTATCTGGATCCATAGACATAGCACTAGAGCTCAGGACTGAACTATCGTCAAGGAGATTGAAATTGGAGTTCATGGTGGCAGATATTCACTTCCCTTATAATGCCATATTGGGTAGGCTAACCCTGTATGAGCTAGAGGCTGCCACGTGCATCAGGTACCTAACCGTGAAATTTTACTCTAATAAGGATGAAATTGTGTCCATGAAAAGAGATCAGAGGATAGTTAGGGAAGCATATGTGATAGCGTTGAAAAGTTTACCTCTCGCCTTACCAATATGTGGATGCCAAAGGAAGGACCACCTGTGGAGCTAGTTGAACATCCTCCTTTTGACATCGCTAGATAGAAAGAAGATTTGAGCCAAGTACTAGTGAGCGAGCTAATTAGATGGGAGGTAGAAAAAGGAAAACGTGTAACCCTAGGAGCTGACGTATCAAGGGAAGTATAAGAAGACATTAAGGCAATCCTAAAGAATCATCTCCACAGCTTTTCTTGGATTGTAGAGGATATAGTCTATATCGATCTTAATATCATGTCCTATAAACTCAGCATTGACCCGAGCTTTAAACCAGTTAAGCAGAAAAAACAAAACCACAGTTTCGAGAGATAGCAAATTATAGCTATCGAGGTTGATAAAATTTTAAAGGCATGATTCATAAGAGAGGTAAACTATCCAGAATGCATGGCAAACATAGTCTTGGCACCAAAATCCAATGGAAAGTGGAGTTGTGCATTGATTTTAATATTGACCAGTTGGTAGACTCAACCACTAGATATGAGGTGTACAGTTTTGTATATGCAGCAGCTGGGTATCACTAGATAAGAATGAATTAAATAGATGAAGAGAAAAATAGCTTTGTAATTGATCGAGGCATCTATTGCAATCAAGTTATGCCTTTTAGATTGAAAAATGCGGGAGTAACGTATTAGAGGCTAGTCAATGGTATGTTTAGAGATTAGCTCGAACAAACTGTGGAGGTCTATGTGGATCACATGATAGTGAAGAGTATCCGAGCTGCTGATCATCCTAGGGACTTGCAAGAAGCATTTGAGATCTTGAACATGTTTAGTATGAAGCTCAACCTGGGCAAATGAACATTCAGGGTAAAAGCCGAGAAGTTTCTTAGATTTATGACATTGCAAAGAGGGATAGAGGCAAACCCTGAGAAGATCAAAGTGATTGTGGAGATGCAGGCACCCAAAAACATCCATGAGGTACAAAAGCTAAATGGTCGAATTACCGCCCTAGGATGATTTATCTCCTGCTCAGATAGAACATGCATGCTCTTTTACCAAAACTTGAAGCAGTTGAAAGCAGGTGAAGATAAAACGGGCTATTCGAGAGTCAAATTACCAATCCTCAACTATAACACTTGGTAACTGCACACAAATGAGGCCTTAGGAAGCCTAGGAGTGACAATTGGGGTAACCCTCCAAGGACCAGGAAAGAAACAATGGTGTGGAGTATGAAGGCTTAATAACGGGACTTAAGTTAGCCCTTGAGGTATGAACTCCAACTCTCAATATTTTTCTAGACACATAGCTAGTAGTTAGTCAAATCATAGGGGCATTCACTACCAAGGAGCCAAGCCTAGCCAAATACTATACTCTGGCTTTATCCCTTCTACACAAATTAGAAGAAGGATGTACTTAGAAGATAACCCAGATAGACCGGGAAAACAATAAAGAAGTAGATGTTATAGCTAAAGCCGTTGCATGAGGAGATGAGTTACTAAGAGGAGTTGTGGTTGAACACCAAGCATGTCCAAGCTTTAAGGAAAAAGAGATCCTAGTAACCTAGACCAAAAGTGATTGGATTAGCCCAATCATTGACTTTTTACAGAATGATGTTCAGTGAAGAGACAAACATGAGGCAATCAAGCGCTGTAGAAAAGTGGCAAACTATACATTAGATAATGGGGACCTGTATAGGAGGTTGAAATCACACCCCTAGCCGAAGTGTGTAACAAAGGAGGAAGGTGATTACATTATAAGGGAGACTCATGCAGGAGTTTGCAGGATGCATGAAGGCTTAGATAAGATCCTTAGGAAAATCTTGCAATCAGGATACTATTGGCCAATGATGAAGAAAGACATTCACCATTATATTCGCCATGGCAGCACATTTCAAAAGTATGATCTTGTACCCAAAAAACCTTCTGTAGAGCTACAATCTTTAGGTTCGTCTTGGCCTTTTGCATAGTGTGGGATAGATATTCTGGGACCTTTTCCAACAATTATAGGACAAAGGAAGTTCATAGTAGTTACAATTAATCACTTCTTCAAATGGGCAGAAGTCGAAGCTATTAGTACCATTACCTTAGCTTGAATTATCAACTTCTTAAGGAATAATGTAATATTCAGGTATGGCATACCACACATAATAGTCATTGATAATGGAAAACAATTTGATTAAGGAGCCTTCAATTCTTTTTGCGAAGAATGGCACGTCAGACTGCACTTCATGTCAGTGGCCCACCCACAAACTAATGGCTTTATCGAAGTCACCAATAGTACCATTTTGCAGGGGTTAAAGAAGAGATTGGATGAAGAAAAGGCTAACTGGGCAAAAGAGTTAAATAGTGTATTGTGGGCCTACAAGGCAATCCCCTGGCAAGCAACAGGACAAACACTTTTCTCCTTAGTATATGGAACTGAAGTAGGGATAGCAGTAGAGATAGGCCTGCCCAACAGGAGAATGAGAGAATAGGAAGAGCTCGAAAGTAATGAAAGCCTGAAAATTAACTTAAAATTGACAGAGGAACTTAAAGAGGACACTACAGTTCAAACCGACGCATAAAAGCAAAGAGTAAGGAGGTACTTCAACAGGTAAGTCCAAGCCAAGCAATTTAAAGAAGGAAAGAAGGTCTAGAGAAAGGCAAAACTCACTCAAGGATCAATAGGCATAGGAAAGTTAGGAAAGAACTGGTAGGGCCCTTATGAAGCATCAAAGCAGCTAAGTCCAAGCACATATAAGTTAAGAAAGATTGAAGGAGCCAAAATACCTTGGACTTGAAACACTGACAACCTAAAAAAAGCATATTGTATCACTCCATCTAGTAATATTTAAAGAAAATTTCATTTTTGAATAATAATGGCCTCGGGCTTTTCATTTAATGTATCATGCCCTTTAAAGACAGCAAATGGCATGATACATTAAGTTTTTCTTGAAGGTTCCTACTTGAAAATTATTTCCTCTTGTGTAACTCAAACATTTTCCCCCTTTGCCATGTCCATAGTTTGAACATTCTCCCAGTGGCCTAAGCGGCCCAGCTCGCCAAGTCCGTAGTTCGAACATTGTCTCAATGGCCTAAGTGGCCCAACTCGCCTAGTCCATAGTTCAGACATTCTCCCAATGGCTTAAGCAGCCCAGCTTGCCAAGTCCGTAGTTTGGACATTCTCTAGTGTCCTAAGCGGCCTAACTCGCCAAGTCCATAGTTTGAACATTCTCCTAGTAGCCTAGCGGCCCATCTCACCAAGAGTCCATAGCTTGGACATTCTCCTAGTGGCCTAAGTAGTCGAACTCGCCAAGTACATAGTTCGAACATTCTCCCAATGGCCTAAGTAGCCCAGCTCACCAAGTCCACAGTTTGAACATTCTCCTAGTAGCCTAAGTGGCTCGATTGGCCAAGTCCATAGTTCGAACATTCTCAATGGACGAAAAGCGAAGTAACTAATGGGTCCACTAGGCAAGTAGATGGGATAGCCTTCAGCTATCACTTGCTTCAAGTCAACACAACCAAGCCCCTAGGCCTTTATCAACTCAATAACACCTCGATCATAAGGGGATTGTTACTTTTATTTAGTTTACAGAGTTGGGCTCAAGCCCAAATATAATATTGGAATTTCCAAATTGAGAATCTTTAAATTTTTTTAGAATAAATATGGAGCCGTAAATATTAATCTAAATATAATTTTTAACCAAATATATTATAGGATATTATTACATTTAAAAGTAACAAAATTAAATTAAACCTATTAGAAAATCCATAAACCAATTAAAATTAAATAAACCTGCCATTGGACCAAATTGGATCCAAATCACTCCAGAAAATCCTAAAAGATTGTAAAATTACTATTTTGGCCAAAGCCTTCTTCTCTTCTTTCCCGTTCCCAGCGACAACATCATTTTCTCTCTCTTTGACTTTCGATCGCCACTCTAGCCAGCCAGTGGCGACACCATCTTGTCCCCGCCTTAGTCTCATTAGTGATTCTCTCTCTCTCTCTCTCTCTCTCGCTTCATCTCCATTTTTGGCGAGCGAGTCACGACTCTGCTTCGATCGACACAGTCGGGTCTTCATTTTTCTATCAACTCTAGTGCAAGCAGTCATCATCGACTTCTCTCCCGTTGATGATAGAGCTCTAGTTTCCTTCTTGATGCTCACTCCCTTTCCATTTCAACTAGCCCAGCAATCGCAGGAAACACGATTGAGAAATCGCATCACAATCACTTTGATTCTTCGGCAAGACCGTCAAAGACTAGCCGACTGGACCCTTCTCTTGATGCTAATAGCTTCATCGGCCACTGTACTCATCAAATCCAGCCAAGTTAGTGGCAATAGAACCAGACTTTTATTATTACAATTGTTTTTAGTCATTTTAACAAAAAAGTTTCAATTGTCGAGTATTGCAATTGGGCTATTCAATTTCTAGCCTTCTTCAGTTCAATTTATGAATTTGTGATAAAAAGGAAAGATTTGAAGCTTAAATTAAGCTATTGCAGAAAATTTAGACCCTAGCTTCTATTGTTCATGCATTTTATTTAGGAAAATTTTGATTCTTAGGTTTAGTATAAATTATTAGCTAAATTGATAAATAATTTACCATGAATAAGTTGATTTTACTTTGGAAATTAATAATATATGATTTTGCAGAATGCCAAGAATAATTATTAATCATTTGAATATTTCTAGTATTAGTTAATCACATAGGTTCTTTATATTCAATCATGTGAATTATAAGCATGATAACTTATAAATTTTTATGAATTCGATTTCTTAATTAAAGTTACTTGCAACGATGCTTTAAGAATATTATTTTAAATAAATTCATTGAATGATAATATAGTTGAGCTTAGTGAATTGATGGAAGATGAGAATTGACTGATGGTTGATTGCCAGATCGATGAGTTATGTTGATTGTTGATAAAAATATATGTGCTTTATTTCTTGAATTTGGAAATTGAAAATATTAAACTAGCTCAATTTATAGAGGAAATGCTATTGGATTTTCGGCATAAAGAAATTGTTAAAGAATTAGGTTTGTCGTATGGTTAATAATAGTAGCTATTAGAACTATTAGTATACCTACCATTCTAGCATTACAATTATACTATTAGCATTTTAGTATTCTCTTTATTATTATTATAATTATTATTATTATTATTAGTAGTAGTAGTAGTAGTAGTAGTAGCAGTAATATAGAACATTAGTTATTAGTAGGGGAGAGCAAACGGTCGGTTTGGTTCAAATCGAATTGAACCGAATTCAAAAAATAGAAACTGAACTTTTTTATAACAAAATCGAACTGAACCGAAGTCTATATATGAACCAAATAAACCAAATTAAATCAGTCAGTTTGATTGGTTTATTTGGTTTTTCACCATTTTTGGTTCGGTTTTAAGTCCAAAAACTAAATTTCTGCATAATCGAACCAAACCAAATAACAAAATACTATTCAAACTGAATAAATCGATATACCAAATTTCTCTTTGGCATCAGATTGAACTGAACTGAAATGTGTTGGTTCGATTTTTGGTTCGGTTCAGTCAGTCATTTGCTCACCCTTAGTTATTAGAAGAAACTTATGATCTATTGAAGTAACAATTAGGATAAATAAATAAACAAATAACCAAACAAATGAATAAATAAAGGACTTGTACTGTGTAGTTAATAAGTTAAGCAGCTATAATGATTATAATTAGCTAATGAATGAGAATTAAGTTTTTCTTCGCATTAGAATTCTTATTTAGAATTTTCCTTCTAGATGCTTATAAAGTTCTAGAACGTCGAGACAAAAGCTGGAAGGCAGCAGTATTAAAGAGTCATGTTAAGGATAATAAGAAGCAGTTAGTAGAGTTAGATAAGCTGCATTGCTCAAGCATTTGCATTCATGCATACATGAATAATATGATATTTTTGTAAAGCACGCATAAATGTAGAAATGCCAAATAAGTGTGTATGCCATGAACTACATCAAACACATATTTTATACATTGAAATATATAAGATGCTAGATACTTTACAAATGTTTATATGAAATGAAATTTTATGATTGAATATGACTTATTTGTGATGTGCCGTGGAGTTAGAATGATGTGGGTCACCCTGGGGTGAGAGCACGAGCATGGTGAGAATGCCGATAGTGGGCCATAAGCGGGTGGAGTGGTGCTCCCCTATGCACTCCTTAATTTGATGCACATTGATGAGAAAAGAAAAAGGAAAAAGAAAAAGAAATAAAAGTAACTAAAGGGAAAAGAAAAGAGAAATAGACGGACGAAGTCCGTCAAGCCTAAACGGGGGTGGGCTCCTTGAGGTGCACTTCAAATGAGGATCATAGATTATTTTTTCGAAAATTATTTTAAAGCATGCTTTAGGGGTGAGCATAGTCCTTGTTTATAATGAGTGATTCCATGGACTGATATCCAGTGTTTTATTATTTGAATTATTGTGCTTTATTGATAATTGTACATTCATGCTTGCTTGTTCGTTCATTATTAGCCTGAGGGCTACTGATTGTATAACATAATTATCATATGTATGACTATGTGGGGTGAGAAGGTTATCTAACCCTACTCATTGAGTTTGGTGCTCACCCTTGCCTCCTTATTTTTTTAATATTAAGAGGAAGGAAGAAACCTATGGATCCAACTGAGTTGAAACATAGATGAAGAAAGATAATATTAAATTTATAAAGCTTGTTAATGTAGAGATTATAATTTATAGGGTTCCGCAATTGTATTCCAAGTTGGGTGTAATTGAATAGTTTGGATTTATATTTTAAATATATAGTTTGCACTTTTGATTTGTCTGTAGATTATCACATTAGGATTGGTTATGAGAATAAGATTATCGAGCTTAATGCCATGATTATGAGTAGAGTATGGGTTTAACCGAGTTAGACACCTAAATTTTATTTAAGTTAATTTAATTATTAACTTAATTATTTTAATTAGCCAATTAAATTAAATAATTTATTTTAATAGCCAATCAAAATATTTAAAGGGTTATTAAAATAAAATTATTGGATAAATAGATTTACTGCATAAATAAATAATGTAGTAAAATCCAATAAGAATGGGCCAAGTGGACCAATTAAATTAAACTTGGTGATGCAGCAGCAGCAAATGAGAGCTTGCCAAATGGACCAATCAAATTACATGGGACTCCTTTAAATCTCTATAAATAGAAGGCCTCTCTTCACATACGAGGGCAAAAAAAAACACACAGAGACTCGTAGAGAAAAAGACAGAAAAGAAGCTTCGAAACTCTATCGAACTCAAGACTCAAAAGTTCTCTCTCAAGTCCAAAGATCAACGTTCTTCGTCAATTCAAGATCAACTCTCCACGACCCTTGAATCATCAAATACTCGTTCTGCATCAATTCAACATCAAGTCTTTCGGCCGTTGAATCGTATTCAAGATCAAGTCCTTTGACCCTTTAATCGCGCTCCCAATAAAGAGAAGAATCAAAGAAAAATCTTCATTGTAATAGGAGATTTCACTAGAGATTGTATCCACTACATCACAAATACAATTTGTAATTTGTAATTTTTTACTTCTTAATTTCAGGAACAAATTTTACGTCTACAGATTTCTGGCACGCCTAGTGGGACCTCTCTACCTCTCATCTCTTCACTTTGCAATTCTCGGAGTTTCAACAAAATCAGCTGAAAGATTCGATGGCACCATGAAAGATCATTGTCACCTCAAAGGTCGCACAAACTGGAGCTTCAAATCTTCTCAATGTCAAATCTGCTGTTGATTCGTGTCCTGATGCAAATACCAAGATGAAGACGATCGCAAAAATTTATGCAAAGACAACCCCTCTTCCTCAACAAAATGTTGTTGCCTCTCCAGTTTGGGTGGAGTCAGCTGAGAAAGGTGCTTCCCAAAAGCGATCCATTGCCTCAGTAGCAAACTCTTCTGATGTCATGTCTATTATGATGACTGGAACTACATCAGCAAAAGAACTGGATGCTTTCAAGTTGCAACTAGAAGCTCTTAATCATGCTCTTCAGGAGAAAGACAACCGAATTGCCTATCTCATGAACAGGCTGGATAGCGTGATTGGAAAAAGTCAGATGTTCTAAAAAGATGAGTCTGCATCAAAGGGGTTCATCCCACCACCAAAAGAGACGCCATCAAGGGAGACCGTAGAAAGGAGAGCCAAACTTGCTACTGATGATTCAATCTCGATTGTTCAACTAAAGGAGCTAATTAAAGAAGCCTTGAAAGATCATTTGGAGACTACGATGTAGCCTTCTTACACTTACTCGAAGCCGTACACCTTGAGGATTGACATGATGAGGATGCCATCAAATTACCCACCTCCCAAGTTTCAATAGTTTGATGGAAAGGGAAATCCAAGACAGCATGTGGCCCACTTTGTGGAAACTTGCAACAATGCTGGCACTGACGGTGATCGGCTCGTCAAGCAATCCATACGGTCCTTGAAGGGAAATGCCTTCGATTGGTATAGGGATCTCAAGCCAGGTTCCGTTGATAGCTGGGAACAACTGGAGCGAGAGTTCCTTAATCGCTTTTATAGCACCAAGCGCATAGTTATCATGATTGAACTCATAGCTATTTGCCAATGGAAGGAGGAATCGGTGATTGACTACATCAAAAGATGGAGAAGTCTTAGTTTGAACTGAAAGGATCGATTGTTTGAGTCTTCGGTAATTGATATGTGCATCAAGGGCATGCATTGGGTCTTGCGTTACATCTTGCAAGGGATCAAGCCTCACACTTTTGAAGAGTTGGCTACCTGGGCACATGACATGGAGCTTAGCATCTCTGATCATGGGAATCAAAATCTCCCAATTCAAGAGCCAAGAAAGGGAAAAGATAAGCCAGAAGTGTGAAAATTTGCCAAACTACCTGCTAAATCAGAGGAAAAGCAATCTATGGCTGTGACAGCAAAGCCAATCAAGTTGCAGCCTAAGGTTAAAAGCAAGCAGCATACAAAGGCCACTTCTCTTCAGCTTGTAGAAAGAAAGAAGGTTACGTTGAAGGAGAGGTAGGAAAAGAGCTATCCCTTTTTCAATTTTGATGTTTTAGACATGCTGGATGAATTGGGAAAGAGCTATCTCTGATGTTTCAGACATGTTTCAGACACGTTTCAGAAAGAAGGTTACATCAAGCTCCTGCTCCTTTGCGTTTAAAAATCAAAAGAGAAGCCTCCAATCACATTACTGTTGAAGAAGTAGAGGAGATGAAAAGCGAGGTCTCAAGACCTTCTATTTTCAATCGATTAGGAGTTTCTTCAAATCGTATTTCGATCTTCGATCGAATTGGAGATCCAGAAGATGCAAAGACTGAAAGCAGTAAAACCTCCGTTCACCAAAGACTTGGGATATCAAAGACAAGTAAAGAAAAGAAGAACAAGAAGAAGCAGTCTGCTGTTGCTATAGATTATAATGACTTGCGTAGCAACATAACCTCTCGAATGAAAAGAAAAACTGAGTGGGTGGTGACTACAGGGTTCACGTTGAAAGCAAAGCCCCATACTGTTATAATAACCGGCCAAGTCCCTCATCGATCTGAGGAAGAAGAACTTGATGTAGTGATGGTTGGCCATATTACTTTTCAAGACATTGATCAAGATGAATGTCCAATTGAGGAAAGTGTTGAGGATGCTCCTTTGGCTTTGAAAGAGGAGAATAAAGTTACATTCGATGAGTTGAAAGAGATTAATCTCGGAATAGTGGAAGATCCTTGCCCAATTTTCGTTAGTGCAAATTTGTCATCTGAGGAGGAGATGGAGTATGTTAAATTGCTTCGAGAGTATCGTGATGTATTTGCATGGTCTTATAAAGAGATGTTGGGATTGGATTCTAAGGTAGTAGTCCACAACTTGGCAATCAAACCTGGGGTGAAGCCAGTGAAATAAGCTCAAAGGCGATTTTATCCAGAGTTGATCCACCTGATTGAAGCTGAAGTCAATAAACTCATTTAAGCCGATTTCATAAGGGAAGTCAAGTATCCTACTTGGATCTCAAACATTGTCCCTGTCAAAAAGAAAAATGGACAATTAAGGATTTGTGTAGACTTTCGAGACTTAAACAATGCATGTTCGAAGGATGATTTCCCTCTTCCCATCATTGAAATTATGGTGGATGCCACAATTGGTTATGAGCGACTCTCTTTTATGGACGGCTCATCTGGCTATAATCAAATCCCAATGGCTATCAAGGATGCAGAAGTGACAACATTTCAAATGCCGAAGGGTATATATTGCTACACAGTTATGCCTTTTGGACTGAAGAACGCTGGTGCAACTTATTAGCGAGCAATGCAAAAGATCTTTGATGACATGCTCCATAAAAATGTTGAGTTCTATGTTGATGATCTAGTTGTAAAGTCAAAGAAAGCAACTGACCACATCCAAGATCTTCGACAAGTATTTCGATGCTTACGTAAATTTCAACTGAAGATGAATCCTTTAAAATGTGCATTTGGAGTCTCTTCAGGAAAATTTTTAGGGTTCATTGTAAGACATCTAGGTATCGAGATTGATCAGTCCAAAGTTGATGCAATCCTCAAAATGCCGAAACCTCGAAACATTCATGAACTCAATAGCCAGCAAGGGAAATTAGCATACATTCGAAGGTTTATTTCAAATCTAGCCAGTCAATGTCAGCCGTTCAGTCGACTTATGAAAAATGGAGTTCCTTTCGAATGGGATGAAGTATGTAGCAATGCTTTTAGAAGCATTAAATAGTTTTTGATGAATCCACCTATGCTTAGAGCGCCAATACAAGGATGTCCCCTCATCTTGTATATTGCTGCCCCAGAATGCTCTTTGGGAGTATTATTAGCACATGAAAATGATGAAGGAAAGGAGAACGTACTATATTATCTCAGTAGAATGCTAACTGGTGCTGAGCTGAACTATTCGCCAATCGAAAAGATGTGTCTAGCATTAATGTTTGCTATAAAGAAACTGAGGCATTATTTGAAGGCTCATTCAGTTCGGTTGATTTCACGGGCTGATCCCATCAAATATTTGATGGCCAAACCAGTTTTGTCTGGAAGGTTAGCGAAGTGGGCTCTATTACTTCAAGATTTTGAGATAACGTACATTCCACAAAAGACAACAAAAGGCCAAGCTCTTGTTGATTTCCTTGCAAATCATCCTATTCCTTATGAATGGAAGTTCTCTGAAGAGTTGCCAGATGAAGAAGTTTTCCTTGTTGAAGTTCCACAACCTTGGAGAATGTTCTTTGATGGAGCGTCCAGTCAAATGGGTGTAGGAGCTGGAGTTATTTTCATCACTCCAAAAGTAGAAATTTTACCTTTCGCATTCAACTTAGTCGAGAGGTGTTCAAATAATGTGGCAGAATATCAGCCTTTGATACTTGGCCTAGAAATGGCGATTGATATGGAGATATCTAACTTGAGGGTATTTGGAGATTCAAAGTTAGTTATCAATCAAGTACTTTCTTTATATGAGGTAAGAAAGCCAGAATTATTGCCTTACTTCAATTATGCTGTTAAACTTCTCTCTCAGTTTGATAGTGCTTCCATCGAGCACATATTACAGAAAGAAAATCGCCAAGCTGATTCTTTAGCAAATTTGGCATCAACTCTAGCATTGCTGGATGAAGAAGTGAGGGTGCCAATATGCAAAAGATGGGTAATACTGCCCATGTTGGATGTTGATAAAGAAGATTGGCGACAACCTCTTGTCAATTATCTGGAGCATGGAAAATTGCCAGATGATCCAAAGAAGAAAGCTAAGGTAAGACATCGGGCTTCTCGCTTCATAAACTTCAAAGGCACGCTTTATCGTCGCTCTTTTGATGGAGTCTTTCTACGTTGCCTTGGGGAGGAAGAAGCTATCAAAGCTTTGGCAGAAGCGCATTTAGGTGTTTGTGGTGAACCTCAATCTGGGCCAAAGCTGCACTTTCAAATTAAAAGGATGGGGTACTATTGGCCAACGATGGTAATGGATTGCATGAATTACGCTAAAAGATGTCAAGAGTGTCAATTGCATGCAAACTTGATTCATCAACTGCCTAAACCACTTCAACTAATAGTAGTGTCATGGCCTTTTGAAGCTTGGGGGTTGGATGTTGTAGGACTGCTTCCAAAAATTTCAAGTGGTCACCAGTACATTCTTGCTGCTACTGATTACTTCTCAAAATGGGCTGAAGCTGCTCCATACAAAGGAATCAAGAAGGAGACTGTGGTGAACTTTATTAGAACAAACATCATTTATCGTTTTGGTGTGCCTCGATACATCATAACTAATAATGGAAGGGAGTTCTATAATAAATCCATGGACAAGTTATGTGAGCAATTCAAATTCAAGCAATATAATTTGTCCATGTATAATGCACCAGCAAACGGACTTGCATAGGCATTCAATAAGACTCTGGGCAAACTTCTCAAGAAAATAGTCAATCGATCAAAAAAGGATTGGCATGAAAGGTTAGGGGAAGCATTATGGGCTTATCGAACTACATATAGAACATCAACTCAAGCAACTCCATATTTGCTTGTTTATGGTGTAGAAACTATTCTTCCTCTTGAACAACAAATTCCATCCTTGAGAATTGCCATTCAAGAAGGTCTCTCCAATGAAGACAATGCTCGACTTCACCTGCAAGAGTTAGAAGCACTAGATGAAAAGCGGCTTGAAGCACAACAGTGTTTGGAGTGTTATCAAACCCGAATGTGCAAAGCTTTTAATACGCTCTTTTCAAGTTGGTGACCTGGTTCTAGCAGTTAGAAGACCAATAATCATGTCACGACGTATGGGCAATAAGTTCCTTTCAAACTGGGACAAACCATATGTAATTCAAAAAGTCTACTCAAATGGAGCATATAAGATAGTTGATAAAGATGGAGTGCGGATCGGGCCAATCAATGGCAAGTTTTTGAAGAGATACTATGCCTAGAAGCTCGACAGCGCTCCTCGCCCGCATGAGCTAAAACTGTGAATGGCTAAGAAAAAAAAACAAAAAAAAATTCTTGTAATTGAACTACATTCTGACTTGATCCTTCAAAAAAAAAAAGAAGGTATGTAGGCAGCTTAGTATTACACTAAGTTCAGTCACATAAAAAAAAAAACTCTCTTTTGTAATTGAACTACGTTATGACTTGATCCTTAAAAAAAAAAGGTACGTAGGCAGCTTAGTATTACACTAAGTTTAGTCGCATAAAAAAAATCTCTCTTGTAATTGAACTACGTTATGACTTGATCCTTCCAAAAAGAAGGTACGTAGGCAACTTAGTATTTTGCTAAGTACAATTGCAAAAAAAAAAAATTCAAAATTGAGCAAAAAGAATAAATGTAATGAGTAATTAGTGAAATCAAATTTTATTAATTATGAAGGAATTTGGTTACATTAAAAAAAAGACTAAGCAAAGTCTAAAAAAAAAGGCCTCTATGGATTCCATTCAAGCTGCTCCAACTCAGTGCGCTTATTAGAAAGAAGCTTTTGCAACTTAGAGAGAGATTGCTCATCTTCTTCACTGCGAACTGGTATAGCTTCAACTTTGGATATTTCCTCACGAGCTTGAGAAACCATGCTCTGTTTCTCCAAGACATCGCTCTTCATACCTTCTAAGGAGGACTCAAGTATTTTCTTCCTTGAAGTTAGCTTGGCTAGTTCTTCCTCAATTTTGGCAAGTTCATCCTCAACAAATGAAGCATTGGCAATGGCCTCTTACTCAAGAGTTAAAGAATCATCCAGTTTCCCTTTAAACTTCTCCAATTCCTTCAGCTGAAATTCTGATGAAACACTTGAAGAAAAAGATGATTTCAACTGTAAGAAATCATTTACAAGTTTGAGGTAGCCGGCGAACTGCTCTCTTAAGATGGTGGTATCAAATCCTTCTCCTTTTTCAATGCCATCAAATATTATATGGGCTTGTTCAACAAGAGAAGGAACATGTGTTGTAGAAGTTCGACCAATTTTGGCTCTTAATCCCTTCCATGCCATTGTTGAAACTTTACGGTGACAGTCAGTCATAAAATCATTACCACAAAATGCAGACATTTCAGAAGTAGTAGGATAACTCATTTTCTTTGTTTGATGAGTATCTTATGGTTTTCCACTATAGTGACCAGTGCTAGATTCTCTCAATGGAGGATTCCCATCAAGATCCTTTGAAGTAATTAAGGGAAGATCGAAAGAAGCTGGCCCAAGTATAGAACTCATGCTATCTACAGGTAGTGCACAAGGTTCATCATCACAAATCACGTCATTGAAACCCATCTGCAATAAGAAATTTGAAAAAAAAAAGGTTCAAGAGATTGGAGTAAAAGAAAAAAAAAGTTTGGAAAAAAAAAGAAAAAGGAAAAAAAAGCTTACCGGGTCATCAGCATCATAAAGTTATTGTGCTGATGAGGCTTGCTTGTTTCGCTTTATTTTCTTCCAACAATGGTCGGAATCATGCTGCTCTTCATTTGAAGGAGATGAATTATCTTCCTTTTAGAGCGTCTTTGTTTGGAGTGGGAATCTAATGTTTCCTCAGCTGTTGTTGGAGTTGTTGCAGCTTGGATGGAGATGCCATTATTTAAGGGATTTGACTCATTGCTAGCTTCTATAAGAGAATCTTTATGTGTAGAAGTGCCAGCAATTGTTCAAGGTTTCAGTTTTAGCATAATTGGTGCCTCTCTCTTATCTTTCTCAACAGTAGATTCTTAGGGAAGATTTAAAGGGATGCATCTACTCCTCTCAACATTTGAATTCTTTAGACGAGAAGACTTTGAAGATTTCAATAATTTTGGCATTGCTTTTAACTTCGGCGTCTCATCTTGAGGGAAAGCTTTAGACTATTCCGTTTACCACCAATCCTTATATGCTTTAGTACAAGAGAAACGACTATCAAGCCTCACTGAAGGAATAGTTAGTTTAGCACCACTAGCTAAATAGACGTAAGATTCCCAAAGTTGTACGACTGTTTCCAAACACACTTTTGCAAAGGATATGTCCATGTTACCAGGAAGATCTTGGCAATAACCCCATTGTCTACTAAATCTGTGGGGGCTATACGACTCAATGAAATATTGGTTCTTATAGCGCAAAGTCAAGAAGCTTGAACGAAGATTGATGAAGTGTTCCATTTTTTGTGAAGACAACTTGCCATTATCTTCTAAAAGGAGGTCTCTCTTCATCACACGGGATGGACCCAAATAGGCTTTCCTTTCCATAAAAATTTTGGTGACTTCAGTTTCATTGTAGTATTTGGCCATTCGTTGTCCACTATAGGAAGTCATTCTAGCATCCCCATCAATATCATGCGTAAAATGTGTGTCAAAACGGTTAGCTAGCCAAGCATAGACATAATGGAAAGGTAATAGAAGTTCACCCCTCTTCAAAGTTATTGCAATAGAAATTGCTCAAAAGCCCCTATAAATGCTTGCCAAAATAGGAATAGCTAAGGAAAAGGTTTCACTAGAGGCAATCTTATTTACAACTTTGAAAGTGCTTGGGCGAATAAGATTCACTGGATCATGTGGAAGAGCAAACTTGCATAACCAACAAGAAATCAAAGCAGCCAAATAAACTTCTTCTCGTAGATCATCTTCTATGTTTAAAATTTCAAAAGGCTTTTGCCAGTTTGCATCTCGTGGTAACTTGCTACCAATAACATCTGAAGGATTAAAATTTTTCTTGGGAGGAGTAGTTCTCTTAGTGTAGTCCTTTTCAGGAGGCTCAGGATATCTAACAGAACCACGAAACCAGAAGTTTACCCAGTTGCGAACGTTCAACTCAAAGGTTCTTTCAACTCGCTTGGCATTTTTGTAGTAAGCATAGAACAAGTATTTGCAGCTTTGTGGTAAGAAAGGAGCCCCACCTTTATCAACTCTAGTAAGATCTGCAGCTGAAGGGATTATCTCATCATAAAATGAGCCATGGGTTGGAAGTCCACTTAGGAACTTCAAATCCAAAAGAGAAATTGACTCTTATACAGCTGGGAGGAAAAGAGTATTTGTTGAAGCGCTCCAATGTTCACAAAAATGATGAATGACGTTGGGGCAGCGATCATAAGGGAAGAGTGATGCAAACAAGGCATGATACACATTGGCTTTCAAAAGTAATTGCTTATTACCTGCTAGCACATCTTCAAGCCACTCCCAATAGCGTTCAACAAATGAAAATTCACCAGTAAATTTGAAAGAAAGATGCTAAGAAACTTTATTGCTGTGGATGCGGCTCCTCAAAAGTGGAAGATTATTTGATAGAGTTTGAAGCGAATGAAGTGAAGATTGCAGCAAAAGGCATTGAACACGCTTAACAACTTCATGTGAAAGTTGGAATTCACATGACCGTTCGATAGTCCAATCCATAAGATGAGGTGGGTCAATTTTGTTTGATGCATTGAACCCTAAAAATTCATCAGTAGATCTTTGAAAAGTGAAGATTATTTCAGGATTTGAATCATCTTCATTGTCGCTCAAAAATTTCATACATGAAATTTTGCGAGAAGTTGAAAGATTAATTATGCGAACTATTTTGATGCAGTCTTAAAAGCAGTGGACTACCTGTAACAAAAAAAAACAGAAAAAGACTTGTTAAAAAAAATCAATCAAAATTAATTTTGATATGTACATGGCAAATATAGTTTATATGAATTTAAAAAAAAAATTAAATTTCTATGGTCAATTGTGTTTAGGCCAAATTGAATTCACTGTTTGTTCATCAATCAATTGAATTAGGCATGTAAATTAAAATCGGGCATGTAAGTTCAAAAATATATATATATATATATGAATGAATAAAAAAATATAAATAGATGAATAAATAAAATATAAAAAAAGGAAAAAAAAAGAAGAAATAAAGTGAAGAGAAAGTTTTCTCTTGAGAAATCGAAGAGAAAGTTTCCTCTTCTTCTCCAATAAGCCCAATGAGAGAGGCAAGTCTGCCAGCCCTCTCCGACGAACTTCCGGCCGTCAAATTAGCAAAGCACTGACGGTGATCGACTCTCTGGACGTCGCCGACTTCAGTTCCGGGGTCTGTCTCGCCGATTGAAGCGTGGCACAGGCGGATCGACTCTCTCTCTCTCCTCGCTCTCTTTCTTGATCGCAGAAAGCAATCACCTTCCGGGCATGCAACAGGCCGCCGATCGACGTAGCTTGGATGGTGTTCGACTCTCCTAGCGGTGGCGATCACTTATCCGGCCTCCGGCTGACGTGAAAATGGATTTAAGGCTGTGAATGGGGGTTGTCTTCTCCAACAGCTTCTTTTCTTTGACTTTCCGGCGAGGCAAACTTCAGAAGCCGATTCCAGCTAAACAAGACACAAGCAGAGTAAATTGACACTAGATTTGAACTCCCCATGCAATTCCGAGCATTTTGATGTGATCCTCGCAAATTTTTAGGCGAAAGCCGGTTTCGCGGCCACCGTCACAAGCGGCGGCGGCGGCGGTGATCCGGCGATGTTATCGAGGGCAGAATTTTGCCTCTCCAAATTCAAAATTTAATTTTCGAATAACAGAGAAAAAAAAACTGACATCGGATTTAAATATATGCACATATACAAATATTCTATAGATTGATATCAACCAATATTTTATGATAAAGTCCTATTAATTTATTTTGTGTTATAAAAAAAAGGGAAACATGAGTGCATGAAAATCACAGATGTCAAATTTAGGTAAAGTAAATAATTGATATGTTGACATGTTTATGCAGTCATCAATTTAAAATAATGTCACGAATAATATTCAAATTAAAAGAAGTAAATTAAAATAGCAAAAGCGCGAAGAAAAAAAAACCAAGATCAAATTCATAAATTAAATTAGCTGCAATTGAATTGGACAAAAAAAAAGAGTGTATCTAACAATTGGGTGTGCGTTAGACGATCGAAGTTGCTCTGGATTTTCTTGAAGTTTTGATGTGAAAAAAAATATCAAGCAGGAGGATCCCTTTTATAAAGAATTGTCAACTCCAACTTCAACAAAGATTTAAATTCTCCAATTCAGAATTCGATAAGGGTTTAAATTTTTCAACTCCGAATTCGACAAGGATTTAAATTTTTCAACTCCGAATTCGACAAGAATTTAAATTTTCCAACTCCGAATTCAACAAGGATTTAGTTTTTTAACTCCAAAATTATTAGAAATTTAATTTCTTGAAAAAAAAAATAAATAAGAAATTCTAATTTAAAAAAAATTATTGGAATTTCGCTGTTCGGGCTTAAAAAAAAAAAAAAGAGATCTATTAAATTGAAGTTACAAAAAAATGCTAAATTTGAAAAATTCAGGTTTGAAAAAAAGAAAAAGAAAAAAATCATGCCATAACAAAAAGGAAAGGGGCATGAATTGAAAAAAATTCTTCTTCAAATTTTTGAGACCTTTTTAAGTAAGCTCATGAATAAGTCTCGAGTGGGCATTTGTAGACACACAAATTTTATTTAAGTTAATTTAATTATTAACTTAATTATTTTAATTAGCCAATTAAATTATTGGTTAGTTAAATTAAATAATTTATTTTAATAGCCAATCAAAATATTTAAATGGTCATTACAATAAAATTATTGGATAAATAAATTTACTGCATAAATAAACAATGTTGTAAAATCCAATAAGAATGAGCCAAGTGGACCAATTAAATTAAAACTTGGTGACGCAGCAGCAACCAATGAGAGCTTGCCAAATGGACCAATCAAATTACATGGGACTCCCTCAAATCTCTATAAATAGGAGGCATCTATTCACATACGGGGAGAGATAGACACACACAGATTCGTAGAGAAAACACAGAAAAGAGGCCTCGAAATTCTGTCGAACTCAAGACTCAAAAGTTCTCTCTCAAGTCCAAAAAATCAAAGTTCTACGTCAATTCAAGATCAAGTCTCCACGATCCTTGAATTGTCAAATACTCATTCCGCGTCAATTCAACATCAAGTCTTTCGGTCATTGAATCGTGTTCAAGATCAAGTCCTTCGACCCTTGAATAGGGCTCCCAACAAAGAGAAGAAT
Source organism: Jatropha multifida (assembly GCA_948099535.1). Lineage (NCBI taxonomy): Eukaryota > Viridiplantae > Streptophyta > Magnoliopsida > Malpighiales > Euphorbiaceae > Jatropha > Jatropha multifida. The sequence continues at coordinate 24,399 of CANUEX010133366.1, forward strand.
CAGAGGATAATCTTCATTATAATAGAAGATTTCACTAGAGATTGTATCCACTACATCACAGATAAAATTTGTATTTTGTAATTGTTTGCTTTTTAATTTCAAGAACAAATTTTACGTCTACAGAAGTATTTTATATTCATAGGTTTTTGTTAAATGCAATTTTTAAGGGAAACTCTTACAATTTTTCTGTAGGATTTATCAAATTAATTTTTTAAGTTAAAATTTAGGACTTACTAGACTTGTTAATACTTAATCACTCATAATTCGCATATTAATTTTAAATTTGATCTGTTAGCTAGAATGACTCTTCCAAGATCAGGAGGCGAGTGTTACATTTAGTAGTATCAGAGAAGAGGTTTTGGCATTTCTAAGATTTTTATCTAATTTAAGAGGAATACGAGTTCCAGTAAAAGTTACTTGTCATATAAGAATGAAGCAGGAAGATAACTTTGAATAGATCTTCTTGGATTTTATTGGATTAGAATAATAAAAGATGTTTTGAAATTATGATATGAGAATGATCTAATATTGGAGAACAAAGTAATAGTAAATTGAGTTTAGTGATTGCATTTACAAATTATTATTAAATCTTTATAGGCAGTCCGAAGGAGTTATTCTTGGAGGAATTTATTATGGAGCTTTGGAGAGTATATGAGGTGTGATTATTGGAAATATGATGATATTTAATTGAAGCATTAAAGATTTGTATTTTTTTTCTTTTTTTGTGTTGGAATTTCTATTCGTTTAGATATATGCTTAAAAATTGATTTGAAATTGTCAATGGTGATTTTGAAATTGGTTGTATTAATTGAATTTATAGTTTGATTTTATTTTAGAAAAGTTTATTAGTTTAAATTTTTATGAAAACTCTTTTAAGTTTATCGTGAAGTAAATTGATATAATTTTCATGAAGATTTTTCTAAATTTTGGCAGTTTAGGTGTAATAATAAAATTTAATTTTAAATGTAATTTAGAAAGATTTTTTTAAAAAATGGTAAAGATTTGTTTTACTAATGAAAGAGGATTTCATGAAAAGTTGCCATTTTTATATATATATTGATGAATAAGCAAATTATGGCCAAATTAACCAAAATGAATGTGCATTTGTCATTTGTGCAATGATGTAAGTATGATGTTTGATAAAATTAACTTATTAATATGATATTGATGTGGAATCTAAGCTTGTGAAATGAAGTATGAAATTTTATGGTTGTGATTTTATGAAAGTATGTTAAGTTTGTGTATGTTGAGATTGTGCATGTTAGATCTTAAATGCTAAATTGAATATTGTCAATGAATCATATCATGTTATCGGGGTATTTTATATATGAAGTATGTGTATGAAATGTATAGAACATGTATTTATGTACCTATTGAAGAAGGAAAGTGGAAAATAATTTGCTAGTATTGTAATTGAGTTAAGGTAGTCAATATGACAAATTTGCATGGATTTGCATGACTTTTAATTTTTTGTATCGTCTTGTATTCTATGAGATTTGAGATTTCTGTTGATTGAATTTGTTTCCTTTAAGAGGAATTTGCAATTATGCATGTATATAAGTATATGTATAAGTATATGTAAAAGTGTGATTAGCGAGATACCATGTTGAGATTAAGTTGTTGATGAATCTTACAATATTATCATATATAATAGTTCACTCTCTAAAAAGGAAATAAACTCATTCATGATGCTTTTGAGCTTTATAAATTGGACATGTTTATTGGATATGGTTTTATGAAATCACTATAATCTTGGGAGTATGGTATGACTTGATGAACTTTACTTGGTGTTATTGTCAAGTCTTCTTTAATAAATGAGCAAGTGAGCATACTGTACATTTGTAGCATTTACATGATTCACAATAAAATCATCTTGTTGCATTCATGAGTGGAGATTTCACTCTTGCATTTATGTGGATGCTACCACATTGATATGAGTATTATGAGATTTATGTATATGCATTAGTGAGTTAATGCATGCTATTTGTTATTTGGTTATGGGTTTATGTATTGAACTTTAAAGCATAACCCTTGATTTTTGCATATTGTCGTTGGATTGCATGCTAGAGGCAATGAAATGTGTTATTAAGTGATTCTTATGGAAGATTAAAGAGGAATTTTAAAAGATTTATATAGCTTGGATGAATGATGAGTTTATGATAGAGTTATTAGATTCAAAAATCTTGATTATTGGTAAGACAATTTTGCCTTTGGAGAACTCTAAATAGATCATAAGGATATTAAGTATTAATATATTTAAGAAGAATTGAATGGAAACAAAAAGGAATTATGAGATTTTAGCGCTTGATTCAATTCATTTTTTGAGGACAAAATTTTCTTAAGTGGGGTAGAACTATAACACCCTGATTTCTCTATGTCTTGAATAGTGATTTATGAGTCTCTGAATAGTACCACTTGACTGAGAATTTGGATATTTTCGATCTAAAAAAATTATTATTCATAACTAATATTTTTTTATAATTAGTTTGGAGTAAGCATATATTATTTTGGTGGGTCGAAATTAAGTTATGAAATTTATTTGGGGCTATTTAGTAGTTAGTGAAGTGGATTATGGTATTTTTATTAATTAGAAAGATTAGAGAATCATTTTTACGGAGTAAATTTAAATATTATGTGAAGAGAAATAATTATATGAAAAGATTTTATTGAAGAATTTTTATGGCCTTTAGGTTAAATTACTTTGACTTAATCCTAACCCTTAATCAACAACTTTCTAAATAAGTTGTTGAAGAAGACCAAAATATCCTTAATGAGTTCATAAGGCCCACATCACTTTTTCCATCACAAACTTTCTCCTTCTTCCCCTTTGTTGGTCGAATACTCTAACCTGCCCTCCCCTCATTTTTTTCTTTTCAATTTCTCATGAGAAAACCTTCAAATTACTTCACCAAATTAAATGTTAACCTTGTTCTTAGAAGATTAAAGCTTTATTTGTAGTTTGGGTGTTTGAGTTTCAAGGAGTTGAGGAATTTCTCTATAATTAGGTAATTAAAGGTTTGATTTTAAAGTTTTCATTTGGGTCTTATCATTTTCTCATTTTCTTTTGTGCTCTATAATATTTCTTTGTTAATTCTTATTTTTTATTTTAGATTTTGCTCCTTTGTTAAGAAGTTGGTGAGCCCTCTACTAAGGACAAAGGAAAAGCAAAGGTGTGGGGGAGTTATTAAAGCTTTTTAAAGCTTAAATTGAGGTTAGTGACCATGATCCATACTTCCCCTTTCATTTTTGTTATTTTAAATTTTTAGGTTTGTAGGTTGAAATTAGGGATTTTATGCTAAATGCTTGAAATTGTGTGAGTTGTTGGGTTAAATGTGCTCTTAGGTGGGTTAGAAGCTATTTTTTAATCCTTTCCGTTTTTCATTCGTATATGACCTCCTCATGAAAGTTGTAGATCTACTTCTTAGCTTTTTAACTGATTCTCTTATGTCCAATCTAGATGCTTATAACTCTTATGATTTATATATTAAAATTGATTCTGTCATGCCAACTTACTTGTATATCCAAATTGGTTGCTCATTTTGGCCACTAAAATGGCAAGATTAAGTCTTGTGTCCTTTATGAAAGTTGTTGCTAGGTATCTAAAGACTTCACTAGATTTAGATTTGTTTAATTTAAGTGATTGGATCATTAGAACTAAAATAAATATTGAATTTAGATGTGCTAAATCAAGTGTGAGCCATTGGTATGTGTTCCTTGCTTTTTTGTACCATCGATTGCATTTATAATTCCATTATAGACATTTTAATTGTGATTGTTCATCAATTTGAATTTGGATGAGTCGCAAAAGGTCTGCTTTTTCGAGCAAGGGCAAGGCTTGTCCTCCTCTTTTCCTATAAATAAGGGAGGGGGTGGTCCATTTGCACCACATCACCTTTCTCCTTTATCTCACTCACGTCCTTTTTTGGCCTTTTGATACCTTTTGCTCACATCTTACCAACATGAGTTTCGAATCACCCCTTACTCCATATTTTCTTCTTAGCAAGTCTGGGAGGGGCCTAAATGCGTCCTAACCTTTGTCGTCGACCAAAGTGGTGGAATAGGAGCTTGGCTCCCCCGTCACGATGACGACAAAGATGAGTCATTGGGCAGTTGTTCTTGAGGTCCTAGACCTACTTAGTGAGAGCATGCAGTGAGTGAGATATGTCACTCGACATGACATCGCTTCTTATATTTTGATGGATTGAGTCCCTAATCATTGGCTAATCTATCCTCAGGGTGTCCCGATATGCTACACCTGTCTTTTTTCTTTTTTTTTTAGTAAATTCGTGACATGGTTTTATTGTGCAACCTCCTCTTGGCTGGTGCAAGAGGAATACCTTCCTGGTGGGTTAGCTTTGAGAGGCATTAGTTGAGGCCCTGACTTGCGAGAGCTTTCTAGAGTATCAGTTCGGGCGCTTCGGGATGACCTTAGGTGCTGTTGTGCTCTTGGATTTCTGCTTCTATTTCTCTTTGGGTAGTCTATTGGTATAGGCTAGGTAGTATAGGGATTGACTTTTTGCGATACGTTTTGGGCTGATGCTGCTCTGGTGGCAAAGTCTTCTTTTGTAAAGTCTTGACTTTATTGTTATTAATGGAAATATTGGATCTTACTTTGCGAATCTACTTGATCTACATTCTCTATTTGCAATGAATGTTGATTTTCAATTGAATATCACACTAAGTTGCCTATTTTGAGCTTTACACTAGTTGTTGCACTAGTTGCCTAATTTTTAATATGAGTTTTTCAATCTTGGCACTGACTGCCTTGTTCTGAATTTGCACTAACTACTTATTTGTGTCTAGTTACATTGATTACTTGTCTTAGAGTATTACACTGATGGCTTGACTTTTGACTGCATTGATTGCTTATTTATTAAACTAAATATGAAAGTTGCACAAATTGCCTATTTGTCAAGTCTGATATGAAAGATGCACTGACTGCTTACTTTTGAGCATTGCACTGATTACTTGTTCTGAGCTTGCACTAACTGCCTGTTCTGAGTTTGCGCTAATTTCCTGATTGATTTGAGAGATTGCACTGACTGCCTATTTTGAATTTGCACTGATTTCCTGGACTGAGATTGCACTGATTGCTTGTTCTTGATTGTTTGCACTGATTGTCTGTTCTGAGCTTACACTGACTGTTTGCTTGACTTGAGAATTGGGGTAGTTTGAGTAAAATATTTATACATGATGCATGATGTGGCATTTGTGATTGTGAGGCTCCATCTTTGAGAGAGTGCTTATGAAAAATTTGGGTTTAGTTTGCTAACATATATTTTAAAAATCAAGCAGTCTGAAAGCACTGACTTTTGAGTAAGGTACTCAAATTTTAGAAAAGGTTTTCAATTTGACTATGATTTTCTTTTCTCTCTTTTCTTTTCCTTCTCCTTTTTTTTAGTGGGGCAATTGGCACCGAGGTGCTTGAAATCGGCACCAGGGACCCCCAAATCGGTGCCGATTTAGTGCCCCTTGCAGGGCCAAATCGGTGACAGTTTGGGCCCCATCGGTGTTGATTTTGGGCTTGTTAGTGCCAGAGTGTCTGAGGGATGATGATTGAGTGCCTATAAATACCTCATTTATGGCCTCAAAATAGTGTCATTTTGTTGGTTTGGCATCCAAAGATGGACCAAAAGGTTGGCAAAGATTGAAAAGATTAATTTAAGCTGGTGCGGTATGGATTCTTTGGTGAAAGGCTTGCCGGTTGACCGGGCTTTTCTAGATACATTGTAACAGTTTGTTTTTTATAGTCAGTAATAGTGATGTCCTGGTTTTTGAATAGTACCGTTGGTCCTGGGACTTGGTATTATTACAGTTCAAAAAAATTACTACTTGTGTCTAATATTGTATTTAATATTTTTGGAGTTTGTTCGTATGATTTAGGAGGATAGAAAATATTTTATGAATATTTTTAGATAATTTAAGTGATTAGTGAATAGTGTTTTCTATTGAATTAATATTAAGAAAAATTTAGGAATTAATTTTATGGAGTTAATTGAATAAATATATGGAGTTAAGTAATAATTTGTGGAGAATTATTTGGTGAATATTTTGGACCTTAGAATGTAAATATTATGACCAAATCTTCACCCTCCACTTGTCAACACCTAAAGAGTTAGCAACATTTTAGATTTGTTGACTTTAAGTCAACAATACTTATCTTATAACATTTGTTTTAATTTTTCTTCTTCTCCTTCCTCACTTCAACGTCAACCTCCCTTCTCTCTTCTACTTCATTTTTCTTTCATTTTTCTAAAACTAAACTACCCTAAATCCACCAAATTAAATCAAAATTTAGTAATCAAACTTAAAGAATTAAGCATAAATGGTAATATTTGGTGACTAGAACTTGAGAATTTGGAGAACTCTTTCAAATCAAGTAAGTTGTGATTTTTTATTTTAAGGATTTAATTGAGAAATTCATAATATATATGGTAGAATATACTTTCAATCATGCTCCATCCTTTTCTTTTGTTATTTCTTGATTTTAATAGTTATTTTTGCTATTTTGAAGAGGTTGGAGAACCATCCTCCAAGGGCAAAGAGAAAGCTAGAGAGTGAAGCTTTCTATGCTTATTTTTAGCTTGTTAGTAAGGTTAGTGCAAGTATTCCTTCCATTTCTTTGAATTTTCAATTTTAGGGTTGACAACGGTTTTTCGCAAGTGTACGAAATTGTAACAAGTAATAAAGAGTGAGTAGAGTATCATCACATAGAGATTTTATATCAAGTATAAAAATTATATTAACCTACTATTATTTAAACGATAATGAAGAGAATAATTGTAAAAATAAAATAAAATAAAGCAATAGAAAAGAATTCAAGTAAGAATAATTGATGTAAAGAAATCAAGGTTTAAAAGCTACTAGGGATTTTGACTTCACTTAATTCTATCCATTTTACTTTATTAGTTTGTTAATTAACTTTCATTGTTAAAGTAGGAAAAACAACCCTAAAATCACTAACAAGCTATCCTGATGTATTATTAGCTATTTTGATCCCGTCTAATTACCTATCTCCCAATAATGCAATCAAACATGAATTAAATCATTAAGTTTTATTGTTTGTTTAAGAATTCATAACCTAAGGTCATTAACTTATGAAAACCCCCATGAGTCCAACCATATAGCTTTCGCATCAAGTTATTATTCTTGTGTAATTTATTACCTTTTTCTTATCAAAAACCCTTCTTTCGATAGTGATTAATGAAATAAATCAATCCAGGGGAGAAATTCTGTCTGAAAGCATTAAGTTCAATAATAAATTATATCTTGAATAAGGAAAAATAAATCTAATATCATAAATTGAAGTAGAAGTTAATCTACATCAAATCCCTAATATGAGAGTTTAGTTTGACATAGTAACTAAATAAAACTCAATTGAACTTGAAAATAATTCTATAATCAATATGAATAATGAAAAGAAAAAACAAAATTAAGAGTTTAGAGATAAAAACTAGTCAACAAATAGCGTGAATGACTTTCTTGATTATTTACACAACTTGAATGCTCGAGGTCTTAAAAGAAAGAAAAACTAAGAAAATAGTAGAATAAAAGATCTAAGATCTAAGATCTAAGATTTTATGCTAAGCTCCCCAATTGCTGTGGTAATCTCTCTTTATATAGACTTCGTAGGGTGTTTTCGAATCCGAGTAGGAAATTTTTTGCTTAATTAGGAGGAAATATTATCTAAGTAGGAAACTAATTTTGTGTTGTATTTCTTCGTAATTAGGGGTTTTCTTTCACCAAATTGGGCTAGAGCAATGCTAAGATAGGCCATTTTATTATTCTTATGTAGTCTCATGCACAGGACATGCCCAAACTTGAATTCTACATGGGCTAAATAGTTGAATTCAGCCGACTTGAATTTTCAGCTTTCTTGGTAACATAGCCGTGGTGTATGCCACGACCTGACTGTGTATTTTACTAACTTGGCCATGTTGAGCTTTTGAGTTCAAATTTCAACTCTAACCTTCTTTGATGCGATTTTTGGCTATTTTCTTGCTAAAAACCCTTCAAATTAAGCTTATTAAGAATCAAAGAAAATTAATTAAAATATAAATAAATCTAAATAAAAACTAATCAAAATAATTAAAAAATGCTAAAATTTCTAATAAAAACTAAACTAAAAAATACTACAAAAATATTACCTATCAAAATTCCCAAACTTAAATCCTTGTTTGTCCTTAAACAATAAAATGAAAAGAAAACAAAAGAAAACAATACAAAACAAAACATAATTAGCTTAATATGGTTGGAGACAATCATTCACAATCTTAAAAATATAAAAAATCTATTAAAATGAAAATAAATAAAATGTTTCCTATGCTAGTCATATTTTTGCAAAAATTCAATTTTTTAACAAAACATATTCCCTAGTGTGAATATAAATTAACAAGACTTCAACACCAATAATTGATTAAACTATGATAGATAAAATATGAATTTTCACAAAATTTATTAACCTTTAAATAATAGATGAGGAATTTAAATTCAACATTCCCAGAGGCAAAAATTAGTTATCTCTTCTCCATAATTTTAAATGCTTCACCATTATCAAGATCAAAATATTTTTTATTAGGGTTGTAATGGGGTTTGTAGGATTGATTAAGTTAAGACAAAGAAAATGGATATAGGAAAACAAAGAGTGCAAAAAGTGTATAATATCACGATTTTAATTCTATTAAAACATGTACCTTTATTTGTAACAGGAGATTATCTTGAAGTTTTTTACTAGTTCAATACTAGAGATGCTTTGGCAAGGTCTCTTCATAATATTTGAATAATTTCTTCCTCGTTTAAGAAAGATTTCTCCAAACATGAATTTTTAATTGATTACTTTTCGGGGTGCTTCTCTTTCAATTTTTCTAATTTCTCTAGTTGCTAATATTTAAATGAAAATTTTCTCCCTTTTTATTTTCTTGCTATATTTCAATAAAATCAAATCTTTCAACTATAAATGATTGCACTTAGGGCAAAAGTTAAAAATTGATTTAATAGCTAGGTTTTAATGGGGGTAAATAAGAAAAATATTGGTTTATAGGTTTCAAATTGGTTATGAGGGTTATAATTAACTTATGGTGGTCTAGGCTAAAATATAAAGTTCAACAAAGAATGCCTAAATCATCTCTTTTTAATGCTAGCATTTTAAAAATTGTCTCAAAGGAATTTCTAATTTTATTCTAGGAATGCTAAGGTTAAATAAATTTAGATTAAAGCATACATATCTGTCATAATAATTTCAAAAATGGGTGTTTATGATCTTAAAAATAAATGTTGACACCAAGGGATATTTTTAAGTTAAAAAGTTCAAATTTAAACTAAAACATACTATAATTGAAAAATAACTAAATTTATAACAAGTTATTAGATTATGATAATTTTTAATCTTGCTTATAATTATCTCAACCATATTGAACTAATAATCTAAAAAGAATAAGCAAAAATTTCCCTTCCCCAATTTAATCTAGCACATTATCCTCAATGTGTGAAATCGAATAATTCTCCAAACTTAAAATCACGCCTCAACACAAAGTATAAGAATTATGAGATAAAGATGAACTAAGAACTTCTTACCACCATTATATTGAGGAATACAATGACAAAATTTTAAGAAATATGATGAATTAGAATCCAATGGCTAAAAACTGAAAAAGAGAGAAAAACTAAATAATAAAGTTAAAGACAAATATCTAACGTAAACAAACAGTTAAAAATAAAAATAAGGAACAAACTAGAACAAAATCCAAAAGGCATAGGCATAACCAATACTAAACTAAAAAATTAGAAAAATGAATTAAATAACAGTATGAAATAGGAACTCAATCTACAGGAAGTGGTGGAGGAGGATGTTGCAATAGCTAAATGATCATTTGGAGCTGAGCATTCAATCCCGTGTACTGATGTTGCATTGTTTCAAGATGGGAATCGATGCTTCCATAGGATATATCTAAGCTAGTGAACTGATTAGACATCATCGTCTCCATCCTCTCTGTTCGGCTATTGAACATGTCCATCCTTGAGAAGATGTGAGCTAACACTTCGTCAGTCTAGGCCTGTGCTGCTGAATGGGAAGGACCTGCACTAGAAAAAGTAGAAAAAGTAAGAGGTAAACCTCCTATGTTAGCTTCCTCACCTTGTTCTTCAGCTCCAGTATCTGCCTCCTCAATTACATCCTCTCCAACTTCAGACTGCTCATCCATCCCAGCCAACCAAAATGTGTCTCCATTCTTAACCACCATTCTCATCCTCAACATCATGTCAATATCCAAACGGGTGTTTCTACCATTATCTAGCATTGCATATGGAGATATGTCTGGGTGAAATACCCTAAGGTATTGCCCAATCCCAATAACGAAACTCCCCATAATTATATTACCCGTGTTTCCCTTTGCCACTTTCTTCTATCTCACACCTAACCAATAACGTACATTCAGCTTAATTCCATTATCAATAGCCCACAAAAAATACAATTCATTCACCCCTACCACACCATCACTTTCTTTCCTACCAAAAATTGCGTGAGCCAAAAATCTACGGATATAGCGATAAGCAGGATTTCTCAGATTAGGGGCCTTAGCGCCTTTAGAGTTATAACCACGTGAACTTGTAAGTCTTTACCGTGCATCATTTTTGCTAAAGTTAAAGGGAACACATGGACTTGCATCTTCAGTTGGGAAACCAAAAATATGACTAAGCTCATTAATGGTAAATTCATGTCTCCTCTCATTCAGTCGAAAAGATATTTTTGACTCAATAATATTTACAGGGGGATAGATGTATGAAGAATATGTACTAAAAAATTCAAGAGTTAATGGTGCAAACATGTAATCCTTCATAGTAATAAAATTACCCCACCCAATCCATTGCAAAGGTTCAATCATAGCATCTCTCAAACCCACCAAACTCAAAGCATGCTCATCAATGAATTTATTTGGTACCATAGGTTTTAAAGCAAGAGCATTATACCTTTCTAGTTGTTTCGGTGTAGAGAGTGTGAATGGTGGTGGAGGAATCTCTAGTGGAGGTGTGGTGGTTGCCCTTTTTCCTCGTTGTGGATTTTGCATGGGAACCGGAGCATTTGAATGTGCTCTAAATGAAGAGGAAGATCTTTGTCTCTTTGGTGCCATGGGTGAGAGATTTGGTGTAGATAGAGAAAGAGAGAAGGGAGAGAAGGAAGAGGAGGAAGAAGATGGTGGTTATGCAGGTGTTTAGAGAGATAGAGAGATGGCTATGGTGGTTTTTAGAGAGAGAGAGAGAGAGAGAGAGAGATAGAGAGAGGTTTTGAGAGAAAAATAAAATAGAAGCTAAGGTTTAAAAGAAAAACTTAACTTTTAAAAAAGTTGTCACAGGGTGCCACGGGCGTGGCACCTGGGTATGGAGTGCATTGAGAATCCCTTTTTTCTTTCTCTGGGTGCACCACGACTGTCTTGTGCCATGGCCTGGCCGTGGTTTTTGTGTTGCATCGCTCCCGTGCCACTACCGTGGCTTGTTTTACGCTGTGGCCGTGGACTGCACTGACTCTCTCTCTCTTTTTAGCATCTGCATGCCACGGCTGTGGCACCTAACATGGCCAAGCCGTGGCTCTTAGTATGCAAGTCACTATTTTATCATTTTTAGGCCGCGACCATGGCGTTTTACACGACCAGGATGTGGACTTCCCTAAGTTCAATTTCTAAGTACCTGAAAAACATAGAAAATAATCCTTTTAAGTTTGGTGAATAAAAATAAACCATAAAAACATACTAAAAAGACAAACTTTAGATGAAATCAAATGCAATTTAAACATGCTAATAAAAAAAGAAAAATTAATTAAAAACCGAAATAAAATATGGGTTGTCTCTCATAAGCGCTTTTGTTTAATGTCGTTAAGCTCTACTCACTGGTCCCTTTCTTTCAGGTGAGACTCATTGTGGTTTTGAATGGATCAAAAGCTTCATTTTTATAAACCTTCAGTCTTTGAGCATTAACTTTAAAGCTTTGATTTCCACCAACAATCTCAACCGCTATATGTGAAAAAATTTCTTTTATAGTGAACAGTCTGGACCATCGAGAATGTAATTTACTTGGAAAAAGACGAAGTCTAGAGTTATAGAACAATACCTATTGTCCGACTCTTAGATTCCACAAAATAATATCCTTATCATGCAACTTTTTAGTTTGATCCTTGTAAATTTTGGCATTCTCAAAAGCATGCACCCTCATTTCATCCATCATGTTCAATTGAAGCAACCTCCTTTCTCCCACCTCTTTGGCATTGAAATTAAGAAATTGTATTGTCCAATAAGCCTTGTATTTTAACTCAACGGGTAGATGACATGCCTTACCATAGATCAGTCGATATGGAGACATATTGATTGGTGTTTTGAATACAGTTCTATATCCCAAAGTGCATCATCAAGCTTCTTGGACCAATCCTTCCTTGATTGACTTACCATAGTCTCCTAAATCTTCTTGATTTCTCTGTTAGTTACCTCGACTTGTCCACTTGTTTGTGGATGGTTTGGGGTATCTACATGATGAGTAACACCATATTTTGCAAGGAGAGAATCTAGATACTGATTACAAAAATCCTTACCTCCATCCATGATAATTCCCCTAGGAGTACAATGACATGTCAAGATGTATTTCTTGATGAAACTCATCATGCTCTTTGCATCTTTATTGGGAAGAGCAATGACTTCTGCCCATTTGGAGACGTAATCAACCACCACTAAGATGTATTGGTTGGAATAAGAAGATGGGAATGGTCCCATGAAATATAGGCCCCAAACATCAAAGATGTCCACTTCAAGAATGTTGTTCAATGGCATCTCATGTCTTTTGGAGATATTTCCTAACCTTTGGCAATAATTACAAAGACGAAGAAAGTTAAAGGCATCTTTAAATAAGTTAGGCTAATACAAACCGCTTTCTAATACCCATGCTGCCGTGTTGTTTCCTCCAAAGTGTCCTCCACATTCTAAAGAATGACAAAACTGAAGAACACTATCCATTCCTCCGTCACACATCTTCTAAAGAGTTGGTCATTACAATACTTAAATAAGAATGGCTCCTCCCAATAATAAAATTTAACATCATGAAAAAATTTGTTCTTTTATTGATAAGAAAGATTAGAGGAGTAATCTTGCAAGCAAGTTAATTAACTGTCTGCATAACATGGAACCTGCATATTTGCTAAAAGAAGAAGATGCTCATGGGGGAAATCTTCATTAATTTGGACTTCTTCTTATTCTCCTTTCCTCAATTCAAGCCTTGACAAGTGATCAGCCACAAGATTTTTTGTTCCTTTTTTCTTGTCACGAATCTCCAAATCAAATTGCTGCAAAAGAAGAACCCAACAAATTAGTCTAGGCTTTGCATCTTTCTTTATCAACAAATATTTAATAGCTTAATGGTCAGTGTAAACTATTGTTTTTGCTCCAATCAAATGTGCTCTAAATTTATCAAAAACAAAAACAATAGCTAGGAGCTCCTTTTCAGTGGTGGCATAATTGAGTTGTGCATCATTCAAGCTACGACTAGAATAGCAAATGACATGAAACTTCTTTTCCTTTCTTGTGAAGAACAACTCCTATAGCATGATCACTAGCATCACACATAAGTTCAAAAGGTAGGCTCCAATCTAGTATAGCAATTATAAGAGCTGAGACCAACTCCTTCTTCAACCTGTTTAAAGCATTCAAACACTCTTCATTAAAATCAAAAGGAACATCTTTAACCAACAAATTACAAAAAAGTTTAGTGATTTTAGAGAAGTCCTTGATAAATCTCCTATAAAAACATGCATGACCAAGAAAACTTCTAACTCCCTTTATTGAATTCGGGGTGGTAGCTTCTCAATTACTTCAATCTTGGCCTTGTCCACCTTAATCCCATTTTCAGAAATTCTATGCCCTAAAATATTACCTTCACTAACCATAAAATGACATTTTTCCCAATTTAAGACAAGGTTAGTGTCCTCACATCACTGCATTACTAGAGAAAGGTTATGAAGATGAGAATCAAAAGAAGAACCAAACACAGAAAAATCATCCATAAAAACTTCAATGAATTTTTCTACCATGTCATAAAATATGGACATCATACACCTTTGAAAAGTGGCAAATGCATTACACAACCCGAAAGGCATTCTCCTATAAGCAAAAGTACCATAAGGGTAAGTGAAAGTGGTCTTTTCTTGATCCTCAGGAGCTATGGGAATTTGAAAATGCCTTGAATAACCATCTAGAAAGCAATAGTAAGGATAACCTATAAGTCTTTCAAGCATTTGATCAATGAAAGGTAAGGGGAAGTGGTCTTTGCATGTTGTTTTGTTCAACTTATGATAATCAATACACACACACCAACCTGTGATAGTTCTAGTAGGAATTAATTCATTATTATTATTAGAAATAACTGTCATACCTCCTTTATTGGGAACAACTTGCACAGGGCTTACCTAACTACTATCCGAAATTGGATAGATAATCCCGGCATCTAAGAGTTTAATGATTTCTGCTTTGACTACTTCCTTCATGTTTGGATTTAGTCTTCTTTGGTGCTCAATTGTAGGCTTGTAGTCTTCTTCCATCAAGATCTTATGCATGCACATACTTGGATTAATCCGCTTCGAATCTGCAATTGACCATCCCAATGCCTTTTTATGCTTTCTTAAAACCTACAACAACTTTTTCTCTTGATCAAGTGATAAGTGAGAGAAAATAATAACAGGAAAAAAATCATTATCACTTAATAAAGCATATTTAAGATGAGAAGGAAGCTGTTTCAGTTCTTGCTTTAGTGGTTTGCTCTCTTCCTCACTTTTGATGCTTTGAACATTAGTGTTAATGTCACCTTTATCAATGATTAATATATCTTTAGTATGCAAGGTGTCTTTTATACAATCATCAACAACATCAATTCTAAAACAATCACTAGAATCTATGGGAAGTTTACAAGATTTAAGAACATAAAAAACAATTTCCTCTTGACCTATCCTCAAAGTAAGCTTACCTTCATGAACAACTATCAAGGCTCTCGCGGTTGCAAGAAAAGTTGTTTAAATAATTAAATGCTTATTAAGTATATTATGGGCAACATGTCATATCTTAGAGTGGGATAAGATATGACAAGGCACTAGGCTCGAAGTCAGTGAGAAGGCCAGTAGTCGTTGTCCCTCTCTTAGTAGTGGCAATGGCTCGCTCTGGCTTAATAGATTGGGTTGACTACATGTAATAAGGAACACCATGAGGGCTGCTCCTATGCTCAGGGCCCAACTACCACTCATATACTCTCTCTCCGAAATAAAACATGTCATAGAAAAGCCCAGCAAAGAGGAGGCACCTCTGCTCTAAGGCAACAACGATCTAAATAGAATTAGAAAAATCGACAGCATCTCCCCAAGGATATTTCACTACCTGTATAATAAAAGAAAGAGCAAAAAGAAAACCAAGAAAGAAAAAGCAAAAGAAATAATAAAATAAAAAAAAGAGAGAAAATATACACATCCAAAAGGGAGAAAGGAAAAAGAAAAGCGCAAACGGATACTTGCACCCACTTTAGACCGTTCAACGACTGTCAGATTATAGTAAGATCTGGAGAAGTATGAGGGTATTTCTTCATATAACGCCATGTGCGGCCACGAGAAAGTACACTTGTAGTGACTCTTTTTGAGAAACTAGAAAAGATAGCCATGGGAAGGACATTATGTTCACAAGCTGAGATTTACATTGTCCAAAAACTAGCAAATCAAGGAAGTAAAGCAAACATAAAGCAATAAGATAGAAATCAGTTTTATACCACAATCTGTCTTTTGTAATCGACTTTTAGTTGTGCGCCATGGACGCATAGGTCCATATCGTAATAAAGATAAGATAATGCAGTGCCACCCTAGTTAAACTAGTTGGCAGAATCTAAATCCTGAAGCGGAGGAAGAAGCACCATATCAGCATCATTACCATAATCGATAAAAAGAGTGGTCGACAATAAACAGAACAGATAGGCTCGGGCAACCACATCTACATCCATCCCCTCAACCTGCTCCTAGGGCATCTCCCTATAATGAGAGTAAACACTCTCATATCAGACTCTCCGATAAAAAATGATAGGCTTCACACTAATAACAATCGAAGACTGGCTCACAGGCCTCAACAGTCTAAGGTCTTCAATCTGTCATCAAATACAATGGATCATCCGGCAAAAGGTAGCTCCGTAATATCAGAAAATTCCACAGGAGTAATGGTCATATCACCAAAAGGAAGATGAAATGTATGGGTGGAGTCCATCCATCGCTCCATGAGTGCTAAGATGCTCGCAGGCAGAGTCTTCCCTTGCACCCGAGGCAAAGTATCCATAAATTGACCAAAGCTTGCCTCGCAAATGCGTGCTTGGACCTGCTCCGGCAAGCGATCGAACCACTTGCCCGCCGCATAAGTGTTGCCACCTAATTTCCCATAGCTCACGCCCATCTGCAAGCATAAATTCATAGTAAGTATAATAGGGGAAAAAAGTGCAAAGAAATGAAAATAAACCAAAATGCAGAGTAATGAAGCAATGTAGACACAAATGATGCAAAGCAATCACAAATGGCACAAGGCAAGCAGAAATGGCGCAAGGAGGTTCCATCTGGTGCAAAGCAATCAAAATTGGCATAGGGCATTTGCCCCAAATGGCGCACGCCATTTGCAATTTGGCACGTGCCAGACTATAATGGCTCTTGCAATTTCAGCCCGACATAACCCCAAATTGCTTAATTCTTCAATTTGGGTTAAATCTAACTTAGCTTTTGTTAGCTATTCGACAGCGTGTCTTGGATCTTGATGCGAGTAATTTTCATATTCCTTGTGCTATGCCTCCGTTAGACTTACATGTTTTAGATTCTATGGGCTTATTGTGCCATGAGGAGAACGGTTCTTTTGTTTTTGCTCCTGTAGGTCCTATCATTCCACGCCATCAACACGTCTTCCGTAAAAGGAAGGACATTGCAGCTGTGCCTTTGACGTCCGCTCCTCCAGCTACCCACCCCGAGGCATCTCCATCTTTGGCATCTTGCATAGAGTGTTTAGAAGGCAAGATTGATTCCCTCACTTCCACAGTCACTGAGGTTCACACCACGCTGTATGCCATCGTGAATCATTTAGGGCTACCTTGGCCCCATCTTCAGTTTAGCTCTGCATCTGCCTCCTCCACAAGGATGTTTTCTTTCCTTTTTCCATTTTTCTTATTCTTTTTGGAAATTGAGCCTCCCTTTGTGTTGTTGATAAGTCCACACTAGGGATAATGTGAGGAGTTGGTGTGGGGGACGAATGTGATTTTGGAAGTGCCTTGTCTATGATTTATTTATTTTTCCAGTTTCATTTTTGAACATTTCATTGATTACTTAGTGTTACCCTACTTATTCCATAGGAATCTGAGTTGCTTTGCTTTGCATATACAAATTTTGCAAATTCATTTCTTGTCTTAAAAATATGTTTTTGATTTTCTCTTTTGAGCTCATGAGAAGAATTCTTTGCCCTTTAATTAATTTCATTTACATTAAATTGACTCTTCGGGATTTTAAGCGAGTAATAATAGTCTTTATTGTAGACTTCCATCTTCTCCATACCATAGATAGCATCCCCTAATCATTCTATTTTGTACAAATCATTTAGACTTCATTAATAGGTAAAACTTTTAAATTGCTTGTGCTTAATTCATTATTGTGCATATTTTAAAACTTTGTTTAACTTATATGAAGTGCTACTTTTGGATGTTTGGATGTATGATTTGGAAGGATGAAAGGTGTAAATCATGCAAAGTGATGTAAAAGGTGAGGAATAAAAAGAGAATAAAAAAAGCGGTAATGCACATGAGTTCTCTAAAAGTTGCAAATAATAATAATAATAATAATAATAATGATGATGATGATGATGATGATGATAAAAGAGAACGAAAAAAGCGATAATGCACATGAGTTCTCCAAAATTGCAATAAATAAATGAAAAATGAAGAGTGGAGAAGGCACCTTCCTTTCTTTTGAAAAAAATTACACCACATCCTAGAGTATGGTAGGTTAACCTTATGTTTTGATATGTGACAACTTAAATTATTGTGGAACCTAATATGTTGTGTGCATAAATTTTCGAGTCTTTGTGTTTTGTACTTAAAGAGATGTTTTGAGGTTGCTATATATTGGTATGGAGTAGATGGAGTAAACGATGATGATTATTACCTTATTTGTTTTTCTTTCCAAATTTTCAATCTTTTGTTAAAGAATGTTGTTGTGGGTTGGAGTAAATTTTTTTATGAGTTTGATTGAGAATTTAATCATGCTTGAGGATAAGCATGGAATAAGTGTGGGGGAATTTGATAGTTTATTAATTTAGCATAAAATATCATTTGTTTGATTATTGTCTATAGGTAGTTTTTGGTTAAAAAGAAGATTTTTCACTTGGTTTTCATATTTCCCATAGGATATGCTGGATTTGTTGAAAAGAAAGCTTTGGAGATTGATTTCTTAAAGTTTTTGATGAAGCTATCAAGTTAAAGCTAAGTCCTCAAAAAACTACTGGAAGTTTTTGGTTAGCACTTGGGCAAGCACAGTGAGTGATCATTCCAAGAGAGAGAAAAGCTACTGGAATTTTTTGAATAGCACTTGGGCGAGCGCTAGATAGATGCGACCTAAACTTTTGCAGAATCTTGCCAGATACGAGAAAATCTTCTAAAGTGCAAGCTGGCCCGTTTTTAAGAGATTTAGCAGATACTCAATTAAATATTTTTAGATTCTTTCCAAAAGATATTTATTTTTTTAGGGTTTCTTTTCTCCCCTATATATAGGATTTTAAGGATTGTAAAAGGGGATCTCCCTCTTGATTATTTTAAAAGCAGAACTTTAGTTTCCTTTATTTTTATTCATCGTGTTCTTTATAGCCATGAGCGGCTAAGCTTATTATTTTCAGTCAAGGGTTGATTTCAAGTAGGGATTCTTCAAGATTGTGAGATCTAAATACGATAAGTTTGCTCTTTAAATTCGATTGGCTTTTGTGTGTTTTCTGAATTTATGAGAAACTCCATCTCTATTGTTTTCTTGTTGTTTATTCAATAATGGCCCATTGTTCAATCTAATAGGAAAGCATATAGCTATTAATAAAGTTGAGATTCGTATTGTCTAACTGAATTGAATAAGTAGCGAATAATATAATTTGATTGTGACTAGGCCTTTGGATTATATTATGGAAACCCACAATCTATTTTAAATGAACTATGCTTGTAAGTTTGTTGAATAGGGCAATGTCTTCCTAGTTTTTATTGCTGCTAGTGAATTAAATTCTATCACTTGTTTAGAGTTATTAGCTAGTTAGGGATTATTCTAGCACTTGTCTATTTAATCTAATATTACGAAAAGATTTTTCGTGGGCACTTGTCCAGAGATTATAACCTGTCAGTCTTTTGAATTATCGAATTGTCTTATATCAATGATCAATCAAGAGAATCCTGTGCTATGAATCACCCTTGATTGAATTATTCCTTCTATTGATTTTAATTAATTATTTTACCTCCTTCTGTTATTTAGTTATTTTTCAATTTCTGCTTTGATTAAAATCCCCCCTTTTCATTTATTGTTTTACCAACTGGTTTCAACTTAAAAATCAGTTTTTGTTAGTCTCTAAGGTTCGACCCTTCTCGCCCTATCTAAAATTTATTTAGATTAGGAAGAGTAGGAATTATTTTTTGTGGTCTCGACACCCATCAATGGGGGTTCCTAAGAAGCGGTTCATGGATTAAATGGTGGTGAGATAATAAGTGAAATTCATTTCAAAACCTATTTGGCCAAAAGAATCAAGATGCTCATGGTCATAATCAAATTTGAAAGTGGAAATGAACTCCAAGGTTAACCTTCTATAAGTTTTGCACCTAATTAAAAACCAAGCTTTCCATCCAATTTTCTCTAAAATCCCCATGAATTCATATTTAATCCCAAGTCTTTCTAGGAGTTTTTCAGTAAAATACCTATTTGGCAACATAGGTCTCCTTGGGCGAGTGAGAGGAAACTCTCGCGGTTGTGGAAGTTTACTTGGATTTGGCAGCTGGAATGGCTGATCCAACGTATTGGAGGTATTTAGTGGGGTTGACCTATGTCGATGCTTGTAGACAAGCTTTGGAGAAGAAACTCGACGTCGAGGCAGGCATTATAACTGAGAATGACGTGATAAACTTACTATGATTATTCGAAAAAGAAGAAGGGAAGGAGAAGTGTTTGCTAGGTTCTATAGCTCTTCAAGATATTTGAAAATGGAGAAGAGGAGCCAAGTAACGTGCATGGCCTAGGAATATAATGTTCTTGCAAGTGAAACTTGAATAAATACCATGCAAAAAAGATTTAAACAGGTGAATGGACTGTTTAATGTAAGGTTGCATGTCAGAGCAGATGTCTTTTAATTGGAGACGAAAAAATAACACATGTAACTCAAGTAAATTGAAAGTGCACATCTGGAAAACAATTTTGGTACAACTATTACTGATTGTGGTGAGATGATCTGCTGGATGGTCCTTTCAAGTATGCAATACCCTTTTTCATGCAATTCACTTTCTAATGAGTGACATGTGTTTTCCACCTCATCACTCTCATTTAATATATAATAACATTAGCTCAAAATTTCAAATTAATATGTTATCATTAGGAATAAAAATAATAAAAAAAATCAAGCTCAAACTAATGGCTACAAGCAAAAGCAAGTAAAATAATAAAAAGAATGTAAAACATAATACTATTAATCTAGATAAAATATTGCAAATATTGCAAAGTAAAATTGATGGGAATAAACCAAATAATAAACGATAACTGCATAATAATATATATATTTTTTACTTTTTTATATTTTTATATTTATATTTATTATTATTATTATTTATATATTTTTCTTTGAAAATTAATTTTAATTAATTAAAAGAAATAATACTTAAAATAAAATAAAATGAATACACCAAAAGAATTAAAGAAAGAAAAGAAAAGAAGAAAGAAAAAATATTATATATATTTTCAAAAATTAACTTAATCAATTAGGTAAAAGAAATTAAAAAAATTAGGAAAATAAAAAAAGGAAAATAAAAAAATAAAAGTTTGAAAAAAATAACTAGATATATTAAATAACTAGAAAAGAAAAGAGATGAAGAAAAAATAATAATAATAATAATAATAATAATAATAATAAATAAATAAATAAATAAAGGAAAAGAAAAGAAAATAAGACAAACTCATGAACATGATAAAAAAAATTAAAGATTAAATAAAGCAACTAATTTAAAAAAATTCAAAATAAAATTAAAAAGAAAAGAAAAGAAAATTAATATTCAGAAATTAATTAATCAAAAGAATAATTTAATTATATGTTATATTATATTATTAAATTATATAACTATATTTTTTTTAAACTAATTTAAATTAAATAAATAATTAAAAGAAATAATATTTAAAATAAAAAAAGAAGAAAAATAAAGTAGGTATACAAAAATAAAAAAAAGAGAAAAAAATTAAAATATTATATATAAATATAAAAATTTTTATATATTTTAAAAATTAAACTAACTAATTATTAAGGAGAATTTAAAAAAAGAAAATGAGAAAATGAAAGGAAAAAAATAAAAAATAATAATTAAATTAAATTAAATAATTAAAAAGAAATAAAAAGGAAGAATTAAATAAGGCAACTAATTAAGAGCAATAAAATCTAAATAAAATTAAAAAGAAAAGAAAAATTTTTGAACGAAAGCTAATAAAAGGAAAAAAAATTTTTTCTTTCAGTTAGGAAAAGAGTAAGTACGTGGATGTACTAACTGTAAACGAAATTTTTTTTTTAATATAGATACATTTATTTTTTTTAATTTTATGAAAATAAAATAAAATAAAAATTTTTGAATTAATTGTCTCATAATTAAATTAATATATATATTCTAAATACCAATTCCCGACAACGGCACCAAAAACTTATTCGCTCTCAATAGAGTGTGTTCGCATTGCACAAGTATACGGGTTGTACAAGTAGTAAAAAAATTATCGTTCTACAGAGATTGAGGAATAGAATATTAATTTATTATGTTCGACAATTATTAGAAAGACCATAATAAAGTGAGTTTAAATTAAACTAAGTTGCAATTAAATTAAATAAATTCAAATTAAAATAAATAAGTAGAGATAATCAAAAATAAATTCGAGCAGATAGTTGTTGAATTGGTCTAATTATGAGGTCTCTATTAATTCTTAGGTCCAAACTCTGAATAATTGATTTATGGTGTCCTAATTCCTCTTTTGAGTTTAAATGGACCGCTTTAACCATATGACATCTACTTTCGTAGCCTAATATGGTTAAAACAACATTATGCTAATTTCTGAAGGAGAACTAACATAAAGTATCCAGATTCCTCTTTTGAGTTTAAATGGACTATTAAAGTCATGCATTTTTACTTTCGTAGCCTAACACAATTTTAATTTATTAAGTTAGTGTTAATTTTTTTACTTTCAGAGAACCTAGCCTATTTCTAGGTCTAAAAAGAAATTCTACATCTAATATGCGAGGTTTGATCTAATTTGTCACCCTTTCGGTTTGTTCAAATAGATCTAACATCATGCAAATTTCATATCCTGATATATTCACAGGCATTAAGTTCAACATATTAAATCAGGAATTAAACATTCAACATAAATTAAATTATTCAAAGTTGTTTTTTTAAATTAAATCCCATAACTAGATCCAAATATTTAGCCTAGCATTATTACAAATAAATCAACACAAATAACATACACACAAGGAATAAAAGACATAAATAACAAACTTTGGAGTTTATTTGGTTGGTTGACCTTATTATCCATGTCCAAAGCTTGAGAAAATAGCTCTCGTCCTTTTGTGTTGCAATAACACTAACCTAAGCTACTAACTCTCTCTCCATTTTGATTACCTTCCTTTGATTGGCTGCTCTTATTCTTTCTTTCTTTCTTATGCACGGCCACAAAGGCCAAAAGAAGAGTAACCAACCTTTAAAAACTTCTTTTTTTCTTCTTTATATAGATTTTCTTTCTTAGCTTCTCATTGGTCCACATCACCAACTCCTCAACTTGCACAACTTGCATCTGTAAAACTATCTACACTGCCCATGTCAAGAGAAAGAAGTAATAAAATAATCAAAAGGGGAGATGTATCTAAACCTAGTGCATTGTTTCTTCCAAAACGCTATAGTTTTGGTCCAAGTGATCTGTCAAAAGACCATTTCAAAGGTTATCTTGTCTTAGTCAAGGTACTTCCATGTTGCTTGATCTTTTTTCTTTCTTTAGGTTGATTGGGTTGTGAAGTCTTTGATTGGCCTCTATTGGTCCACATCATCTTCAACAACTTGCACAACTTGAGCTTGCCAAGTTGCTCTCCACCATGCAAAAAGTGAATAAAAAAATATTGAAGGAGACTGCTCACAAGGCTAGATACAATGCTTCTATCAAAACTGTAGCGTTTCAGTCTAAACGATCTGTCAAGAGATTATTTCATAGCTCACTTTATGCCTGGTTCTCAACTGTCCACGTTGATCAATTTTTCACCATTCTTTCTTTTTGAATTTTTGAACGTTGAACTTGGGCTCTTTTGGCTTTCTAGGAGTATTACTTGGGCTTCAACATCTATAAGGCTTCAATAGCATTCTTTGCCTTGGTTTGATGCTAAATGAGTCATAATTTGTCCATTTTTGCTAAAAATAGCAAATATTGGTGTAGTCCATGTGAGATTCCAATAAAGAGAGAAAATCATGCAAAATGGATTTTTATTCTTATTTTAATATTCAAAATGAAGCTAAATTTAATTAAAATAAATGGTAAAATACATGCATATTTTGTTGTTATCATCAGCCTTCAGATAGAAGATGTACCATATGTGGCTGATCGAGTTTTCCTAAGTTTATGAGGCAGGAACTACCATTGAGGAAAAATTATTACAAGACAAGAGATATGGGCATCGTTCAGGAAGCTTCAATCGATTAAAATTGCAAGGAACCTAGAAGGACTACCAATTGTAATAAGACCGCTGCCATGGCTACTATGGATTTACGAACTGTAAATATGCAATAAAGGAGGTTCTCTAATTTTAGTGCTCCTCTATCTAAGGTATTTGAAAATGTCAAATTTGCAGGTCTCTTACAGCCACTAGGATCAAGACCACCTCCTAACCCATTGCCTAAGAATTACCACCATAATGCATTTTGCAAGTTTCATCAAGGAAATAGTCACACTACGGACCAGTGCTTAAGGTTAAGGCATGAAATTCAAAATCTGATTTATCAGGGAAAGGTAACAAATATAAAGAATTTGAGGCCTAGCACTTGGAATAATCCATTGCCAAATTTTCACAATGTGTCGCCTCCTAAGAATTTGTACATGGTTAAGCCTAGAAAGACTCCCGAGAAGGTGATGGCAGAATTTAAGGAAGAGGAAGGAGAGAGAGAGAGAGAGAGAGAGAGAGAGAGAGAGCCACACTTGGAGCGAGTATTTGTAATTCTGCTGAATGTTTGGGAGGATAATGATGAGGAATGGTTGAATCCCTTTGATGGATGGGTGGAAAGTGAAGACGACTTGATAGTGAATCCTATTACTTTTGACATGTAGGGTAGTGAGGCAGAGAGGAATCAAAGGAAGTGAATAATATGACTCGCAGTGACCTACTAGCCTGATATAATCAAGGTCAGAGCTAAAATGAAAGGCAAGCCCTTCGATTAAGCCGAAAGAAGATGCAAAAGATGAAACACTGATTAAGCAACTTAATAGAACCCATGCTAATGTCGGCATGTGGAATTCGCTCATCTCATCAAAGAATCATCGAGAGCCTCTATTGAAAGTAATGGTTGAGATTCCAATTTTATCAACAATCTCTATAGTGGACTTTATGGGGCTGGTTTAGTATAACCCCCTTATAATTACCTTTTGAGATGATGAACTTCCACCTAAGGGTAGGAATTATACCAAAGCTTTATTCATAAAGGCTGAAGTAAGAGGAAGAGTGACAAGCAACATCATGATAGATAACGCTTCAGCTCTAAATGTATGTACTTTAAAGTTCTTATCCAAGTTCAAATTGAATGTTTCTGATTTAGAGCCTTCTGATGTGCTCATTCGTGCATATGATGACTAAAATAGACAAGCAGAGGGTACTTTCAAAGTCATAGTGAAGGTGGGGCCGATTGAGAATGAGACTAAATTCATAGTGATTGACATTCCCCTGACTTTTGTCTTGCTTTTAGGAGGCCCATGGTATCACTTCTTGGGATGTGTTCTTTCTACTTTGCATCGAAAAATCAAATTCCCCTTCAATGGAGAAGTGACCACCATCCCAGTTGCAAGTTAAAAGAGTGTGGCTACCTTAAATATAGACAAGCAGATTATTATTCTGTGCATTGGCTTTTCAATAATAGTCTTGAGTACAAACATGGGGCTCATTGTCTCTAACATCATGAATCGAATGAACTTTGAAGAAGGCAAGGGACTTGGCAAGAACAAACATATGATAATCGAAGCCAGATATCCAAAAACAAAGACACTAAATGGGTCTAGGGTACAAATATGAAAGTGAATCAAAGAACACAATTGGCTGCTATGACATGGATGGATGTTTCATCCACTTCAGTGACCAATCCTCTCCACGGTAGCCACTAGAGCCTTTTGAGCATAGTGGGAAAACATACGCGGGTTTGAAGATCTTTACAGATGTGATCGATGTCCTCAAGGTCAAGCTTGAAAGACAAGAGAAAGAGATGAAGAAAGAAGAGGAAGGGATTGAAGGGCCAAAGGTGAATGAGACTGAGAATAAAGAAGAGCAACCTGCTCAGAATAAAGAAGAAAGAATAAAAAGGAAAGCATTATTGAAGCAAATGAAGATCCTGTAGACTAGGTCACGAAGGTGATCAGAACATGCATTGAAGAGAGCTTTAAGGAGGCTAAGTCTCCACCTTTTATTTTTATTTCTAATTTTGATGAGGACAATTGTAATGAACTAGTCATGCTTTTTAATGAAATAAACTTCAATTTTGCTTACTTGTTTAATGCCTTTCTTGATAATTTCATTCATTAAGTAGATAAGCTCATGTGTATTTTTGGCACAAACTCATCACAGATGCTTCAATTTAATATTGGCACAAAAGAAAACCCACATAATTTGTTAATTGGTTTTGACCCAATGTAAGAATCAAATGTAAAATTTCAAAACCTGCTCATGGATAAGAAAGAAGCCTTCGCATAGAGTTATAAGGATATCAAGGTATTGACAGATCTATAACTGAGCTCGCTATTCCATTGTATCTTAAGGCCAAGCTAGTGAAACAGAAGAGGAGAAGGTTGAGACTAGAATGTGCATAAAAGATTAGAGAGGAAGTGACTAAGAAGATTGATGCCGAATTTTTAAAAGTGGTGCATTATCCAGATTGGTTAGCCAACATAGGAAGGATGGAAACGTCAGAATGTGTGTGGGTTACCGAGATCTGAAAAAAGCATCACCAAAAGACAATTTTCGTCTTCCTCATATCGATATCCTGATAGATAGTGTAGCTATGATGGGATGCTATTCGATTATGGACAGATTCATGGGTTATAATTAGATTCTTATAAAATTGTTAAATAAGGCTAAAACTGTTTTTGTTACGAAATTTGGAACTTTTTGCTACCGGGTGATGTTGTTTGGCTTGAAGAATGTCGGAGCTACATATTAGAGGATGGCTACCACTTTGTTCCATGACATGATCCATAAGAGGTTAAGTATACATCGATGATATGATTGTCATAACAAAAACACCTGAAGAGGATATAGTAGCTCTAGAGTGATTCATGGACAGAGTTACAAAAAATAAGCTACGACTGAACTCGAAGAAGTGTGTGTTCTAGCTAACTTCAGGCAATGGAACTGATCTAGATAAGATCAACGTAATTTAGGAAATGGAGCGGCCTAAGATGGAAAAGCAAGTGAGAAGTTTTCTAGGTAAGATTCAATATATTAGTAGGTCCATATTAAAGTTGCTTATCATATGAACTTAATAAAGAAGTTGTAGATTTTCTAGGATGAGTAATTGTAAATTTTCTAGCAGCACATCCAGTTGAAGAAGATGATGAGCATTGGGAAATTTATTTTCCTGACAAACACTTGAACTAAATAAAGAAGAAAGGATGGAAGTTCCACTTTGATGGGTCAACTCACAGTAAGGGAGCAAGAGCAGGCTTCTTGCTAGAATCTCCACAAGGTGAAGTTATCCCGATGTTAAAAAGGTTGTAATTTGCAATTATGAATAACATGGAAGAGTATGAAGCTTGCCTATTCGGACTAGAAGTTTTGATTACTGTCAAGGCTAAAGAAGTTGAAGTCATCAGTGATTCAAAGTTGGTAATCAAGCATGCTAATGGAAATTGGGAAGTAAAAGAAGAGAGACTGAAGCCCTACATTGACTAATTGCATTTTATGATTTAGAACTTTACAAAACTAAACTTCATATACACTAGTAAAGTGAATAATAGAGTTCCATATGCTTTGGCAAATCTCGTGTCAGCTTGGGAAAAGATATCATCTATGCCAAAGAAGCCTTTTATAATGTCTTCGGGTATCATCCCATGTTATGAAAGAGAACGGATTACAGATGAGGAAGATGATCAGCCTTGATTTCATGACATTTTTACAATGGATGACCAAGAGAGTTTATCCTAATTTAGCTACTAGAGATGACAGACGAGCATTACAATGCTTAGCATTATAATTTGCAGTTTTAGATGATCAGCTCTATAAGAGAATGTCAGACAAGGTACTCTTGAGATGTGTATTGATGAAGGAAGTTAAGAAAATAATGGAACAGATCCAAGCGAGGGTTTGCGGCACTCACATGAAAAGCTTTAGCAAAGAAAATTCTTAGACAAGGGTTCTTCTAGTCGATAATAGAAAAGAATTGTATTTCTTTTGTGAAAAGTTGCTTTGAATGTTAGATTCATGGAGACCTGAGTCACAGTCCACCATCAAAATTAATTCTTTCTATTTCACCATGGCCATTTGTAGCTTCGAGAACAGATATCATCGGCAAAATCTCATGACCTACATCCAATGGGCACAAATTCATAGTGGTGGCAATGGACTATTTCTCGAGATGGTTTGAGGTAGAATCTTTTAAGAACATCAGTACCAAGCAAATTGCCAAGTTTGTTGAGAAGAATCTTATTTGTAGATATGAGCTCCCCCATCATATAGTGACAGATAATGGAGTTCATTTTCAAGCATAAGTGAAAATGTTGTTAGCGAAATATGGAATTGAGCACCATAAGTTTTCATCGTATCGTCCATAGGTGAACGGGGCTTTAAAAGCCACAAATAAGAATATCAAGAAGATCTTGATGAAAATGGTTAAGAATCATCGAGCTTGGGTAGGTAAATTGTAGTATGCTTTATGAGGTTATAAGACTATCGCCAAGTCTACGAATGGGGTAACTCCTTATTCTTTGATTTATGGAATGAAATTTTCGCTACCAACCAAGATTGTAATGGACTATTTTTCAGTGTCTTTTTCAGTGTCGATAATAGTGATTTACCGATCTGTAAATAGTACTATCGGTCCAAGACATGGTATTATTCCGGCTCGAAAAAATTACTACATTTATCTAATATTTTATTCAATATTTTTAGAGCATGTTTGCATGATTTAGGTGGGTAGAAAATATTTCATGAATA
>CANUEX010133368.1:0-11210 GCA_948099535.1 Jatropha multifida
TATTTCTTAATTAATTATATACTTCATTAATTTACAACTTAATGTATACAACTCGATCTCTTATAATATTTTAATACATGCCATAATATATCCTATACATGTCCTACCCCAAATAAAATCTAATTAACTCCACAAATATTAATTATATTCAATATCATCATCGGGTCTAAATAAAATATTATTTCTCTCTCTAGTGATATCATTCATGACCCGATCAAATAATACCATTTTAAAATCCGAAATTTTGGGGCGTTACAAATTTGACCTAAGGGCCATAAAAATTCTTCAATAAAATCCTCTCATATAATTATTTATCTCCACATAATATTTAAATTTACGCCATAAAAATGATTCTCCAATTTTTCTAATTAATAAAAATACCAATATCCACTATTCACTAACTACTAAATATCCCCACCCACCAAAATAAATATGCTTGCTCCAAAATAATTAAAAAAAATATTAGTTGTGAATAATAATTTTTTTGGATTGAAAAAATCCCAATTCCCGATTAGGTGGTACTATTCACAGACTGGTAAATCACTATTCAAGATACAGAAAAATTAGGGTTTTATAGATCCCAACATAAAGAAATCCTTGGTCCACACCTATCTTAAAATGATTGTAACAACCTTCATTTTATCTTATCCGATCATTTGGAGTCATTCATAATAATAAATATTCAAATTCATCCTCTTTTATTCTAAATTAAAGAAATAACGTACAAAATTAATAAGATTAAGATTTAGTCTAAACATAATAACAAAGGAAAACATTGAAGTAGCTAGCAAAGGAGACTGAGAAAGACAAGGTGGAAAATCTCTATACTCCGTAGTTATGTCCTAAGATTCTAAACTAAGCTCCGATGCCAACTTTGTCACGATCCGAAACTGTGGGTCGGATCGGCACTATGCCCTAGGTAAGCTTAAGGCTCCCGAGGCCTATAGTAAGCCTAAACCACATAGTTTGATCACACCAAACAGATCCTAAAAATAGTAAGACCACATTATTATTATTATTATTATTATTATTATTATTATTATTATTATTATTATATGAGTCTTATAATCACATTATATCTTGGGTCAATTCCAACATCTCAACTAATTCATAGTTCGTGTCTCAATATAATACATATCATTCATAATATGGACTAATTGGTTCATACATGCACTTAACAAATAATTAAGACATTCACAAGTTCATTGGTTAGCATGCTCTAATAATACATATTTAAAGTCATGTAAATCCTTCAACTGTGAAGTTCAATAATGAGAAGGTATAGTTAAATTCTTACACATAAGATATTCATAATTTAAATCATAATAGAAATTATAAATTATATTTCTAGCCCAGTGGTGAAGGATGTAGAGCTTCAATAAAATCCATTGAAATAATATACCAATCTTGGAAGGGCACAGGTAAAGTCTTTATGTCACGACCCAAAACCGTGGGCCAGATCGGCACTAGGACCTAGGTAAGCTTAAGGCCCCCGAGGCCCGTAATAAGCCTAAACTATCAAATCCCATTCCTATTATCATTTGACTATCGGAATAGTAAGCCCATATTATGACATTATTCATACAATAATCAGAGTTAACAGTTCTGACCCAGCCTTAGTATTAAATACTATTCGCAGCTGGGGCCCATATCCATTTAATAAAAATATATTCTCATATAAATATTTATTTGTCATAATATGATCAAACTATTCCTATCATACAGTCTCTAAATATTCATAAAGAAACACTCCACAATTTATTTATAACCACATGATAATCTCTTTTACATAGCCAAATATTATTTAAACATCCTACTGCGGAGTTAAATAAAATGTGCTGAAAACCACAAATATTAATAGGAAATTTATACTAACATGATCGAATCTCTGCGGAGAAGGAAGCAGAGTCTTATAAACCGACAGTACTTTTATTTCCTGAAAAATGTTTATGGAAGGGGGGGTGAGTTTCACTAAACTCAGTGAATAATAATAAATAATGCAAACCCATACATTCAAGCAGTATGCTTTCACAATATAATAAATGGGCATACTTCACAAGCACGTGTCATTCATCAGCATCTTCAAACAAATCACATTCAAATATTCACAACATGTGGAAATTAATCAGTGAAGTCACAAATCCACCTATTGGCCCCAGGCCAATTCCATAATAATAATATATATAATAGGGAGCCGATCATACTAACCTTTAATCATTAATGTTAGCAAATGTTGCTAACATTCATTTCGATTCTTATGTCTTTATCATTTATTGATTATTGTGTACATGTTCAATTCATGCTTGTTAGATTACTTTATTTCTTCATGGTTGATTTATTGATTCATTAATATTGGGCATTAAGTAAAGGGTTCATAATGGACCCTACTAATTTCTTATGTGTAATAATTTTTTGGTTTGGAAAATTTTAATGGGATTAAGGGTAGATTGTCACGCCTGACTCCAACCACCAGAGAAATTGTTTATTTTGGATCAAGTCAATTCCGTTCCATAATAGATTAATAAGACCCACATGGTTTGGGAAACTTTGGGTGACCTCCATTCCAACAAAAGGTGTCTCT
The DNA here is from genome assembly GCA_948099535.1 of Jatropha multifida. Classification (NCBI taxonomy): domain Eukaryota; kingdom Viridiplantae; phylum Streptophyta; class Magnoliopsida; order Malpighiales; family Euphorbiaceae; genus Jatropha; species Jatropha multifida. The sequence continues at coordinate 2,582 of CANUEX010133368.1, forward strand.
AATGATTAATTTTTCCCTTTTCTATATATGATCCGATTCATTTCTGTGTCCCGCATTTTACTAGAAGCTAGCTAGGAGCTAGGCTACCATCCTAAAAACTAGCCAAGAGCTTTGCTCTAGCCGCCCTCTTAGGGAAATTTCCAAGAAGTCACCCTTCCTAGGATTTCCTTTAATAGAGCACACTTAACCACAAAATTCTTCCAACTTTCTAAGCCATTCTATCATTAGGTGCTCTTATGATTATTTTTTTTTTTTTTATCTATGATCTGATTTATTCTTGTGTCCTATATTCCACTACCCATAGCTAGCCTGCCATCTTAGAAGCTAGCTAGAAGCTTTACTCTACCGACCCTCTTAGGATCTCTTTGACAAATCGAGATATCTCATAGATTGTAAATTAGATCATTGGTTGCAACTCTATTCTCCTCCCTCTTTCTTTGGATGCTTTTAATTTTATGCTTTGTGTGATTGTTAGTATCTATGTTTGCCATATATAAAAAAAAGCATTAAAGCATATTTTTCATCTTAATTAAATGTTAATCATAATATTAGAATTGTGAATGGATGAACAAATGATGAAGGTCGATTTCTAACCAGTAGTTCGAGTGCCTAACACCTTTCCGTGACTGTATCACACTTCGTTACCTAGACTCTAGTTAAAATCGGATTAATCATTTCCAAATAAATGATCAATTTGAGAATTTTTCCCTAAAGAGGTGGTGACTACAAAAATAAGGTCCTTAACAAAGTAAGAGTTGTTTTCTAAAAATCCCTTTGTCCAAATAAGGTCGCCTACTCGAAGATGTTAAATGGGTTTAATAAAGAGAAAATGACTTTTTATAAATAAAATAAAACTAGGCCTATTTTCTCTGTCTCAAAAAGACAAGTCTTTAGTCTAGCGAATCTGCTGGGGAGACCCCAGAATCTTTGATTTTCTGGTTTTAGGTCTGAGAAAGAAGTTGATTTTGATATTTATCCTATTATTTACACTTATAATATTGTAGTTAAGTTGAAAGTGAGTTTAAATTTCTATACATATGTAATTGGCATCCGTGAAATTATTCTATTCTTAATCTTCTTTCTACTTGAAGCCCTAAAGGTGGTATTGGGGGATGTGGTCCTCTCACTCTACTCGACTATTGGGATTCGCCACTAATACACACTGTCACACCTTACCTCACTGTAAGATATGGCATGTTGCGCGTAATATCCTTAATAAGCACTTAAAGACTATAAATACTTGCTAACTGTACTACAAGGGACTTAAAAATTTTCATTTATTCATATATATTCTATAAGAAAAGTAAATTTAGTTATTAAATAAGTACAAAATCCATTTCAAGTCTTTCTTTTATTATAGAGAAATATCCTTTTTAGTAATTTACTAGATATAGGAAATATAACTTCTATTAACTAAATAAAAGTATTCCAGGCAATAAAATTTTCTAAACATTATTTACATTATCAAAAGTATAAATGGTTCCATAACCCATAAACCTATTTTGAAAAGATTACATACTAGACTGACTTCATTCTTTTATGTATAAATAAATAGTAAAACAGGTACATATATAAATATATCTATATATACATATACAGTTTGTACCATAAACTTTAGCTATATATGTCTGTTGATATGCACATGACTATTCTGTTAATATTATTATATATCATATAAAATTCCAAGGAAAATGTTGTACTAAATAACTATAGTAACAGCTCGTGCTTTCTCCTTTTATTTCCCTGCGAGAGTACAGAAAACACTATTGCTAAGCAAAATTGCTTAGTTTGTTATATATATTAACAATAATAATAAATAAGACTTCTTATGAAAATACTTTTCATATACTCTTATTTTAAATCACAATTCTCTTAAGACCCAATTAAGAGTTTTAGAAGAAAATGCAATAATAATAATAATAATAATAATAGAACTTCCTTACTTTAAATAAAATAGTTGCCTTGTAATAAAATGATGGAAAATCATCTATACCATTTCAATAAATCATTCATTAATAACATTTCAATAAATCAAGGAATTCAACAATTTTCATTTTAGTCTTAGTAGCATATATAGCTCAATCCGAAGGGTCATTAGAGTTTAATGTGCACATCTAAACTAATGATCTACAACCTCAATCTATGATTTTTATCTCAACAGAAAAGGAAACTATCTACAACCTCATCATAGAGGGAGTGATCTAAATTCTTGACATGGAGGGAGCAATATCAATCTCAAGATCAACTTCAACAAATGAAGTGATATTAGTAGGGCAATAACCATGTCTATCTGCTGCTGTAAGACTTTTAAACCGTTCCATTCATTTATCAATATTATAATCACATTGGACAACATTTCATTTCATAAAAACTGCTAAAAATATTCAATCACAGCCATCCCTCATACAAACAAATAATAAATGGCTAACGTTCTCCTTTTCATAAAAATAGAATTTCAATATAATGATGAGAATCGTTTAAAAACCATATTATCTCAAATCATATTCTTTTTGTTAAAAATCCATAAATCTCGTATTTCAATATTTTTTTCAAGAAAATAAATCACTTTATAAAAATAAAGATATTATCAAACACATTTTCATTTTTAAATTAAATAAGATATTAGTATTGCACTAACCTGGATTGAAAGGCTCCATTAGTCTTTGTTCGCTATTTAAAGACTCTTAAACCATTTTCTGAGGTTTATCTCAATCTATAAATAAATTACACAATTTATTTTTAGTTCTTTGCTTCAATTCTATATTGATGTTATATTCTTGTCATTCTTATTTTTAGTTTATATTTGCATTTCATTTCATTAGATATCATCAATTTATATCCTAAATCAAGTCAGTTAATTTAAATCTTTTATAATTTTATTTATCACTTTGAAATCTATATTTCTTTAATTCATATTTAAATTTAATATCTACTTTGATAACTAGATGAAATCATTAGTTTTGCTACAATCTATTTATTAAAACTAGTTAGCTAAACTTGATTTCTTTTAGAAATTTTATTTTACTTTTTAAACTAATTTAATAATCACAAATTTAAATTCTATATAAAACAAATATTTAGCACATTTGCTAAAATCAATCAAACACACGCACGCACGCACACATTTGATTTTATATAAGAAACTACATTATATTTCTCAAATGAGTTTGGTAACTTCTTTTTAAATACCATTTAAAATAAATGCTTAGCTTATTTATTTATAATCAAGTGTGTATACATACATATACACCTATTTATTTACCAAATAAATATAGTAAGCTTTTGAAATAAAAACCCTTAATTTTCTTTACAAAACTTTTCTTTAAAAGTCATTTAAATTTCTATTTTCAAACACTTTAATAAATTCAAACAATACTTTTCAAGTTTTATATTTATTCAATTGTCTTATTCTTTTATTAATTTATACAATATATCAATCCTTTCTTTCCTTTTTCTATTATCATTTGGTAGCATTTCTTTTATAGCTTAAGCTTACCATATATAAATATTACATTCCAATATAGTTCACATAGCCCATCCTTCGGGCACAACAATTCAATTTACATCTGTCTTTTCAGTAATTTATCAATTACAATATCAATCTCATTATACATTGTTCATATTTAATTTAATAGGTCATATTTTTATAGTCTTTTTAGCTTATTTTTATTAGAAATTTAAGTATTTTTAATTACTTTCATTAGTTTTCCACTTAGATTTATTTATATTTTTTTTAAGTTCCTTTGATCCTTGATAAGCTTGATTTGAAGGGTATTTAGCAGGAAAATAGCCAAAAATTGCATCAAAGAAGGTTGGGGCTAAAATTGGAAGTTTAAAGCTCAACATGGCCTCGTCAGGGAAGTACATGGGCAGGCCATGCAGCACCATGGCAGTGGCACCTATTGGAAACTTAACCGGGCCGAATTTAGTTATTCAAGCCGTGTAGATTTGAAACATGGACGTGGCCTGTGCATGGGGCTGCATGAAAATAATAAAAGGGCTCATCTTAAGCATTGCTCAAGCCCAACCTGATGAAAGAAGACTCTTAAGTAGAAAGGAATCCAATTCAAATCAGTTTCTTACTCGGATTCGAAGACACCCTATGAAATCTATATAAAGAGAGATCACAGCAACAATTAGGGCATCATTGGATTATTGAATCTTAGATCTTAGACTTTTGTTCCATTCTTTCTTAGTTTTTCTCTCTTTGTAAGATTTCAAGCAATCAAGTTGTGTAAAGAATCAAGGAAGCCATCTACGCTATTGTTTGACTAGTTTTTTATCTCTAAACTCTTAATATTGTTTTATTTCCATTAATTCTTATTGTTTATGGAATTATTTTCAAGTTTAATTGAGTTTTATTTAATTACTATGTTGAACTAAACTCTCATACTAGGGATTTAATGTAGCTTAACTTCTACTCCAATTTATGATATTAGATTTGTTTTTCTTTATTCAAGATATAATTTATTATTGAATTTAATGCTTCTAGGCAGAGTTTTCTCCTTTGGATTGATTTATTCATTAATCATTATCGGAAGAAGGGTAATAAATTACATGGAAATAATAACTTAATGCGGAAGCTATATAGTTTGACTCATGGGGGGTTTTCATAATTTAACAACCTTAGGTGATGAATTCATGATTTAATTCATGTTTGGTTGCACTGTTAGAAGACAGGTAATTAGACGGGATTAAAATAGCTAACAATACACTGGGAGAGCTTATTAGTGACTTTAGGGTTGTTTCCCCTACTTGAACAATTGAAATTGATCAGCAAACTAATAAAATAAATTGGGTAGAGTTAAGTGAAGTCAATATCCCTAGTTGCCTTATTTTATTTTATTTTATTTTTACAATTATTCTCTTTGTTATCATTTAAATAATAGTATGTTAAAATAATTTTGATACTTGGTATACAATTTTCGTGGGACGATACTATACTCACTCTTTATTACTTGTTGCGATTTCATACACTTGCGAAAATTGCTGTTAAATTTTTGGCGCCGTTGCCAAGGATCAAACCCGGATCACCTAGGTGATAGGCGAGAATACTCACCACTATACTACATTGTTCATATTTAATTTGTCATTAACTTGCTTAATAACAGTTTAATATTTATGTTACATTTTCGCAACTCATAAATTCTTGTCATTTTGTACTAATAATTTTCATAAATTGGCTAAAGTGTTTCACAATTTAATTTCATATAGTTTACTTAATTATTAATGAAGCCAATTTAATCAAACTAGCTACACAATAAATTTCAATTTGGAAATTACACTCAAGTTGCCAAATTAACTTAAAATATACCAATTGGGATTCTGATAGTTCATATTCAGGTTTGGCGTGCGAAGCCCATGATTCTGCCTCCCAAGGTCATGCCAAACCGTCACTAGTCAGTCACCACACCACTATCAACATCGCGGTGCACAATGGCCGAAAAGTTGGACATCACCAAAATTGGGCGATTCTTACACTATTAGGCTCGATTTTCATCTAAGTGTTTATTTTTAACCTTGGTTTAGCAAGATCAGCTCTCTAACCCATTGAAACAAGCTTAATAGCCACCTCCACACCACCTTCAATGGTGGTTTCACCATTTATGCCCAGCTGCCAAAATTAAGAGAGGGAAAAAATGCTCAAGAGATGGCTAGGAGTTGATTGGAACCAATTCCAGAGCCTGAAGCTGATTGAATGGTGAGATATCTTCAGAAGTGTCACTAATGGGCGTCGAAGGTTCCCAGTCGCGATTTCCATTGATACAGGCTCTCGTCACGCAATTTGAGACCATGGGAGAGCTCCTCTCATCAAGCTCTTGCTATCGATGTAAGTAGTCGCTGATGGTGTTGATCGAAAGTGGTGGCGCAAGGAGAATTGCAAACTGCGATTCTAGGGAGAGAGAAATGGGGAGAGAGAGAGCTTAGTCTGTTTTTCTCTTCCCATTTTCTTATTTTTCTTTTACTTTTTTTATTATTTCTTTTCTTATTTTTATACTTAACTTAATATAAATACTATTGTACAATATTAATTGTATTTTTAACAAATAGACACCATTGGATGATAATAATATTATTAATAAATTCATATTTTGACAATAATTACTAATAACATTGTAATAATTAAATGTTAATAATTTATTAATAAAATCAAATAAAATCATTCAATCATCCAATAAATAATTAAATGAAATTCACATTGAAATACAACATCAACATCGTTTTATACAATTACTCAGCTTCAAAAATCAAGGTGTTATAATTCCACCTTTCTTAAAAAGAATTTTGTCCTCGAAATTCATTTGAATCTATGATCTCTAATACTGATGCTCCCTAACTTTCTTGTCTCACTTTAGTTCTTATTTAGAGAACTAGCACCTAATATCCTTATACTCTATGTATGATTCTCCACCTGAATCATTTATAAGGTCAAAGTCATCTATTCCATATCCAATTGTAATATCCACCGTCCAATTTCGGAGGACCAGACAATGAATGCCACATTTGGTGCCGGAGCACCGTCTTATCCTACTTAATAATCTAAATGATATATTAGAAGTGATTAAGTTTTCAAAGGAGGCAAGTAATATTTTTTTTAAAATAAAATTTAAGAAAATTCCTACAAAAAATTCGCAAGAGTTTCCCTTAAAAATCGACTTGCCACACAAAGAAAACAAAGACTTCCAATATTTATACCTCCAAACCCCAAAACTCCAAATCAAAACAACGAATCACGCAACACTTCTATATAATCATAACACTCATTTTAGATTCTATCTTAACATAATATTATCAATTCATAGAAATAATTGTTATTGCTCATTCACTTCAAATTCTCATATAGATAAAACATAAAAAAAAAATAATCCCAAATCTCATTAATTTACAAATCAATATTTACAGCCTCAATCTTTTTACAATAATGTTATACATGCCATAATTTACATCCTACTATATGTTCTACCCAAAAATAAAATTTCCTCTCTAATGCTTCGCCTTGGGTCTTCAAGTAGCACCCACCGCTCACAACCTGCGCATGATGAAAATCAACACGCTGAGTGGAAGACTCAGTGGTGCTAAACAACTTAATAAATAAATAAAAGATATTGCCTAAGCAACAAATTCATTACACAACTTAAAATTACTTAAACCAAATGCAAAATATCAAAAGTATACAAATCAATAAATATATTCAGAAAATCATAATTAAATTCATTTTAAGTATAAAATCATAGTTTGTCAAATATAATGAAATTTCTATAAATACCTTTATGTTTCCATTTCTCTTGTAATCAAACATGATTTATTCTTAGTTAAGGGCTCATACGTATACTGAGAGAAATATAATCATAATCGATTTCAGAGATATTAGAAACAGAGATGTGGCCTGTGAAAGCGCCACCAGAGTATAATAAGCGCGTCCGCTTATCCAAAGAGGGCTGATAACCTTAGCATATGATCATAGATTATATCATAATAGAGAGGCATTAAAGCTGAGGATGCTCATCTTACAGAGTAAATCTCATCTAACCATATTTCAACCATGCATAGTAGAGCCGAAATCAAAATCATTCTTTTATAAATAAACTTATCACTTATACATAAATCCTTTGCAAAATATCTCATAACTTAATGCTTAGTATTTCAAAATTTCTTAACTTACAACTTGTAAATACTTATAAAATCTTTCTTAGGTTCCAAATCAAAATCATATCTCTTTAATACACATACATACATAACTTAAAATACTTAAAAATCAATGTTTAGAAGATAAAACACATGCCTTACCACCTTAGGGTGGTTCGGCCTCTTTAGGTAAATCAAAGGGGGACAGGTTACCTTCCATAAAACACCATAATTCAAGTTAGAAATACCTAGTTAAAACATTAAAGACCTTTACTTAACACATTCACCCTTTAAAACCCATTTTTACACATTTAAAGCTTTCTTTAAGTTTTGGAAATTCCTCAAACATTAGTATTCAAGAAAGAGGTTTAAACCACAATTAATTTATTAACAAACTTATTTAAGTCAAAATCAAGCATAGAAATCAAAGAAAACTTTATGCCCTTCACCCACATAGGTTCGGCCATTTTTAGTTTAATGGGGAGGGAATGTTTCCCTTCCCTTCCAAGCATTTTATCATGATTAAAAGTCATCCAAAAACACATTACAATCAAAAGAAAATCAAAGATTGAAGCAAAACTCAAGGCTCTTCCTCCTAAGGAGGTTTGACCTCTCTTAAATGAAGGGGGAGGAGAGGTTTCTCTTCCCATTCAAACATCTAATCATGCTTAAGAATCATTGAAAACCAAGTTAAAACATTCAAATACTCTTTCCCCACACAATTCTTAAAATTTCATTCAAAAACCTAAAAATTGAAAACTTAAGAAAATGAAAGGGAAATAGAGATTTTAGTACACTAACCTTTAAATGAAGCTTTAAGAAGCTTAGAACCTCTACTCTTTGGCCTTCTCCTTGCCTTTGGAGGATGGTTCTCCAACTTTTGCTTCAATGGCAACTTCAAGTTCCAATCTTAGAAACTCTAAATTCCAACTCCTTTTGCTTAGTTCTTAAGGTTTGATTATTAATCCAAGGCTTAATTAGGTGATTTGGGTGAGGTTTTGAA
>CANUEX010133419.1:0-19774 GCA_948099535.1 Jatropha multifida
CAATATACCATATAATCAACTAATTAACTATAATAATTCCTCAAATATTAAAAATTCAACCTAAAATACTAAAAATTACTAACAACTAACCACAAATATTAAAATCTCATTCAAACAATATAATTCACAAATTAATCAACTATTTAACATAATTAACTACTCAAATAATAAAATCATTCAACCAATTATTCAAAAATTAACCAAATAATTAATCACAATTTAAATCAAATAAATTCTAAAATTAATAAATTTATACCCAATAATTGTCAAATTTCCAAAAAGTCCTTGAATAGGAGGAGGAGATGGTGGTGGCCGGAAGCAAGCCGGGCTTGCTGCAAAGGTCGCGCGGAGGAGCAGGTGGTGGCTCAAGGCGGCGCGACGCGAAGAACAAGCTGCTGAAGTCACGCAGAGAGGGAGGCAGAGCAGAGCTGGGTCGCGCGATGGAGGAGGGAGGAGCTGCTGGGTAGCGTGAGGAGGAGCTGGCGGTCCGGTGGCACTGTAGAGAGGGAGACAGAGGCAGAGCGGCGAAGTACAGCTCTTGCTGCAGTGGCTGAAGTCGCAGAGAGGGAAGCAGGGGCGGAGCTGCTGCTGCTGGAACTGCGACGCGACACGAAGGAGAGAGGAGGAGGCGCTGCTGCTGCTCGTGGAAGGGAGGAGGAGCTGAGGCGGAGGAGCTGCTGCCGCTGCTCTGCTGGAGGAGCCCGTGGCGCTGCTGTGGCGCAGTGAGAGAGCGATAGAGAGGGAGGCAGCGCAGGGAGAGAAAGAAGAAGAAGAAGAAGAAGAAGAAGAAGAAGAAGAAGAAGAAGAAGAAGAAGAAGAAGAAGGAGAAGGAGGAGGAAGAAGGTGGTGGTGCGGCTGTGGTCGGTGGAGGCACAGGGAGAGGAGGTGATGGCGTCGATGGAGGGAGGAAGGAGATGACGATTTAAAGGAAAAAAAATAAAAGAAAATAAAAAGAAAATAAAATAATAATAATAATAATAATAAAAATAATAAAATTTTATAAAGTTTTATAATTATTAAATAAAAACAAACCGTCCAAGGTAAGTTGTCGGGGAGAAAAAAATAGTGATGCACAGTGTTTTTCAAAAATATCTGATTCAGGTCTAATTTAAATTAATTCGGTCCAATAAAAAAAATATTGATCCGATTTTATTCGATTGACGGTTATTCGATAAATTTTCGGTCGAACCAAAATGATTTTCGATCCCGATAATATTACGTGGCGTAATATTATTGGCTAATAATTTACAATTTAAATTTAAATGGGAATGTTTCGAAATAAAAATTTCAGGGTATTTCAAAAGCTTATAGGAGAAAAATGATGTCTAAATTGAAAATTGAGCTAATTTAAGTTTTCTTCCAAAATATCAATGTTATGAGAGCTGGATCGGCTGTTGAACCGGTGAACGTTGGAGTTTACTATATGATAGGTTCAATTAGATTCAATGCGAATCGACTGAATTTAATGCAGTCAACCATATTTTTATAAATAATATTTTTAAATAGAAGAAATAATATATGATTTATAAATACTAAAGAATTGTTATAAAAAGGATAAAAGAAAACTAAATTTAATATTATACATAAAAAAATATAACTGTCTTTAATATTTTTTATTTGCTATAATTCTAAACTTTTCGTTTTTTGTGTGTATTTATTAAGCTCTAATTAGAATTTGAACTTGCAAATTAGTTGTTCTAAAAATAATTTTAATATCTTATTAAACTAAAATTATTGATTTTTTATAATGTAAAACCCACGAAGTTCTATGAATTAAATAATAATATTAAGTAACACTATTCTTAAAATGGATTGGCTTAGGGTTTTTAGACGGTCAGAGGAGGGCAAAGGCAATGCCTAAGCCCACTAACATTTCCACTCCATTGGTTTGGTCCTACAAACAACCCAAACAGCTGAAAATATCTTGTATGACAGAGAGATGCAAAGGAAAGAAGTAGGCTGAGGGATAGTGTGCGTTTGTAAAGAAGAAGAGAGAGATCAGCGGTTCTTGACTTTTTGGTGGCTATAATGAGCTTCTTGGTTCCAGTAAAAACCACAAAATCGCCATTAAAGCATTTCTTGCTAACATAAAAATGAGTATGAACGTAACTTTCTTTTAGACAGGTTTCCACTGTGTATTCTCATATCTGACTCCATTCTTTTATATATTTTATGTTCATTTAAGTTGTTTTCACTTCGGGCGTATAATTAGTTTTCGTTATCTTCAAAAAAATTCATTTTTCTTTCTCTGCTTATCTTTTGGAACATAGAAATTGACAGTTGAGGGTGAGTATATAGCTGAGAGAAGAAAATGAACTGTAATTATGATCGGTTCAGTCCAGCGGTTTTTGCCGATTTCACCGGTTCTTGTTTGGTTTTTAATTTTCATTTTAATTCTCTAATCAAGACTATGGTCCGGTTAAGGATTAAATCGGTTAGACTTACTGCTCTTGTCCGTTCTCAGAATTATGATAAATATCAAATTCATTATTAATTAATAATTGATAAAGTGTATTCCAATCAATTACATTTAGAGTCTCATATCATCTTAATATTTATTAATAAATAGTAATAAGATTTCTAATTTAAATGATAAATAATAATTGCTCTAAAGTTTTAAATTAAATAATATATCTAAAAATTAAAATTATATATTTATTAATTGGTTTCTCGGTTTAATTCTTAGTAAGAATCAAAATCAACAAGTAAATTACTTTGGTTAGGGTTCTTATAATATGGTTTTTTTTGTTTCAATCGGTTCGGTTCGATTCTTATCAGGAACCACGTAGTCCTATTCATGATTAATTCAAAATATCAAAGTTCTTTATAATTTATTATTCCAAAATAAAATTAATAAAAATAGATATTTACACCATATTTTAATTTTTCTTGATCATGGGCTTAAATTGTGAATTTAATAATAGTTTCGCTTTAACTAATTAATTGGTCTTTAAATATGAAAGGCCCTTAGTTTTAATTGATTAATTATTGGGAAAATAAATACTTAGGAATTAGCAAGAAGGGTTAATAAAAGGGAATCAAGCAATTGCTTATACAATGCACGATGAAGAGAAGTTACCGAACAGTTGAACTATTATGCTCGTGTAAGTGACAATCATCAGGTGCTTTGTAGAAGTCAAGCTCAAATATAGAAGAAAGCTTAACAATCTAACTCGAAAAATCAAATTCAACTTCAATTCCCCAACAAATTTCAATTTCAATTTCTTCATGTTCATTGTATTTCCCTTTTCAAGTGTTGTTAATTTCTCTTTACAATTTCAATTATTATTAATAAAGTACTTTTAATTCAAGCATTTTCTTTCTTTCTGCAATCTTTATTTTTCAAGCACTTTCTATTTTATTTCAATAGCAAGTGAAGTGCTTATCGTAGAGCCAAGCCTCTCAGTCCTCTAATTAAGAAGTTTAGATGGCTCAATTTCTCCTATAGTTGGTAGACTTTAATATATGATACACTCAAGTTGTTAGTCAATCCATAATTATTTTTCAATATGAACAATTAGTGGCAAGCTCAATGGGACCCACTGCTACTACTTTCAATTATTCTTGTCTCTAAATTCTTATTGCTAAGGTTCAAAAAACACACTTTGGAAAGGAACTTGCTAGACTCAGATGAAGGACCTATTGTAGGTTTTGAAAATTTATTCCATAGAATATGGAACATGCTGAAGGAGGATCTAATACTTAGGAAGAAGAAGATATTCAAACACCCAATCCCAAAGGCATAGAAACTAAATGCACATTGATTGCTGAATAGAACCAGGATCATGGTTAGTCGATTCTTGTATCTTTTTCTGATACTAGTTCATTCTCTATTACTGAAGTCTTAAAGAAAGGTATGGAAAAGTATATAAAGACTCTCTTAGAAATGATGAAAGTGATATTTGAGAAGTATTATGCCCCTAAATCTCTTGTTATTTCATCACCTATTGGTTGATTAGTGATCAAGCTTAAAGAAGTGGATTCTACTTCTAAGAATAGCAGAGAGCCTAAGGGGCATTAATATAAATCATGTCCAACCAGAGGAGAGGCATCAACCTTCACACAGGGGGGAGGACCAAGTGACATTCCATTCTAAGTCTTCGCTTCAATGAAGTCATTATATTAGTAGGCCTCAGTGTTTACCTCAAATCTTGCAACCCATCCTGTCCACTAGGTGCCAAGATGACAGTTGGCTTGCGGTGCAATCAGGATACACTAATGGAACTGTTTTATATTCAATTCTTTATATCTCAATGATAAGTACTCCAATTGCTCCAAATGCAAGTAAGCTTGTTCCTCTTACTCCTCAGGTTACTGTAGAAGCCTTAAGGAATATAGTACGAGAGCTTTATGGACTTGGCCATAGACACCAAAATTCAATAAATCATATCTTCAAGCAGTTAACAGAAAGAATCTTATACCCTAAAGGATATAAAGTTCCTAACTTCACTTTATTCTCTGGTGAGGATGGACAGTTTACTTGGAGCGTATTGCACGGTTACTTGGTACTCCACACTTCCTAAGATTTTTTTTGTACTTGGTATGAAATGGGGAGACTATTCCATACACAGTTCTTTAAGGCTGAACCCATAATGTGTGTGGATGAGCTGTTCAAGCTGACACAGAGAAGTGGTGAATCAACATATACAATCATTGCTAGGTTCAAGAAGTTAGGGACATATGCAAAGTATTCTTACAAGAAGTAGAATTTGTGAAGATGGTGCAACATGACTTGGACTTCAAGTTGAGAAAGAAGTTATGGGGGATGGAGTTTAGGAATTTCTATGAGCTTGTAGAAAATGTGCCTGAATATGAGGAACTGTTAAGGAAAGAGTTACAAATGAAGAAATCAACTATGGGTACTTATTTTCAAGAGACTCATCAAGAGGTGGTCATCACTAATCTGGTTAATTTTGGTTCTTGTACCTATCCCGGTTTTAAAGAAGAATATTGGGTGAACTCTAAAATTGAACATCAGTATCCTTTTGATGTCTCCAAGATTGAGGAGATTTTAGACTTCTTGCATAAAGAAAGATTTAGTACTCTTCCTAATAACCATAAAATTCCCACCAAAGAAGAACTAAAAGGAAGAGATTGCTGTAAGTATCATGATACTTAAAGCCATGCTACTATAATTGCTCATTTTTCAGGAATGTTACTCAAGATCTCCTTAATAGATGCATCCTTAAATTCCCCGAAAGGAAGGAGTCAATGTTTATAGATAAGGATCCTTTCCCTTTTATAGATTTTATTAATGATGCTAATGTGACCCATTTAGATATATTAATCAATTAAAGAACTTAAAGGTCCATGCTAAATTAAGACATGGGAGAAGGAAAAGTAGAAATATGTACCTAAGAAGTGTACCTGGAAAACTAGTCCTTATCTAAGTTTCTTCCCTCTAGGTGCAAGGTATATGAAACCAATACCTAAGTTCCAAAGATATTAGAAAATACCCAACGCACCAAAAGAAGGGGATTGTTCCAAGGTTAATGTACTTGAAGAATTTGGTTCACCATAAGAGGAGGGCAGTGAACCAGAAGATGTTGTTGTTGAGGAAGTTGATGATTATGACTTGGAGGATAATAGTTCAGCTAGAGACAGTAACAATTTAATCAACTATCGAGGACCCTTAGCCATTGTATCATACTAAAGGCCGATAAAGGAGATTCTCATTAAGGAGCCTCATGATTAAACATTATAAGAATACTGATGAGGAGTTACCAGTAGCTATTACAACTGTTATCTATAGAGTTTATATGCAACATCTCTTTGATAGAATGATTATGGTGAGATACAAGAAGTTTTTGGAGCTGAGGAGGAACCAAAAGTGAACAATGGTACTCTTAAAAATCTAAGAGTTACTTTCATTAGTTGCTTATTCAAAAAAGAGTTGAACCAAAAGATTATTGACTTATTGTACTAGGACTATCATAAGACCTTGGGTTTGAGAAAAAAAAATTGGATTTCAGATTGCTTATTGAGCTTGATTTAAGGGGCATCACTTGAAGAAATATTATCCTACTTTGTATGAAATACAAAATCACCAAGTATAGCATTAAAGATGACCTCAGCTTCAAAAATACCCCCACCTTTATGATTTGTTAGTATCACTCTACCCTCCGGGCACATTGACTCAATAACTTAGATATATTATCACCCTCATTAAAAAATGAGCTAGGGTTTTGCAATTTTTTACTATTAAAGTGGGTCTCACCTAATTGACTTGGGTAAATTTAACTCAAACCTTAAAACTCACTATTTTAACTAACCCAAACCCACCCAAAATCATCAAAATTCACCATTTTGGTTTAACCCTAATTTACCATTCTCTCTTCTGCATCCTCCATCGTCCTCTTCTCCCTTCATCATCACTCTTATTTCCCTTCTCCGTTACTCTATTGCCTTTTCAATTTCATAATTTTCACCCATCTTGTTTTTCTTAACCCAAAATCATCAAACCTAGTTCAAGTTATTCCCATGAAAACAAAATAAAATAACAGACAGAGACAGATGTAGCTATCATAAAAAAGCACAAGCAAAGAATCTTGGGTGGCTAAAAGCAAGTAAATGATCCAACATCCAGAAATATCACCTTCTTCTTATTCTCCTCCGCCTCCTTTTTTCTCTCTTCTTCAACTTCTTAAAGGAAACTAAGATGTTGCAATAAGATACTCAAGCACCACAACCACTTTATTTCTCTATAGATAGATCCTTGTGATCCAATCCAGATCAGACAAACCAAAGAACCTACATATGGGGCTATGAAATAAAAAGAAATTAAAAAATAAAGAATATTTTTTTAAAAAAGAACATATTTACAATAGAAAGAGCAAAGATAGGGAATCCGTTAAAGAAATAGAAAAGATTTGATGATTTAAAAGATCATCAAAACAGTGAGTTTTGATGATTTTGGATGGGTTTGGGTTAATTAAAGGGTGAGTTTTAAGGCTTGGGTTAAATTAACCCAACTGTTTATGTGGGACTCACTTTAATAACAAGGAATGACAAAACCGTAGTTGATTTTTCAATTAAGGTGACAATATATCTAAGTTACTGAGTCAAAATGCTCGAGGGACGAAAGTAGGTTTAGAGTAACACTGCAGGTCGCAAAGGTGGAGGTATTTTTTGTAGCTTAGGCCATTAAAGATCAATGTTAATGCATATATGCAATATGATTATTTTTACTACTCTCTTGGTCCCAAAATATAAGTCATTTTAATTATCTTGAGGAGTAATAAATGATATTTTTTTAATGCTAACTTATTTACATTAGATATAATAACCATCTTCACAAATTATTCTTGATTTTGAGATAAAGAGTAATTTGATCAATTTACCATTGGTCTTATTATATTTTAGGAGAATTAATTACTTCCCTTAATTTGTGTAGAAAAATGTTAAACGACTTATGTTTTGGAACATATGGAAATTTTGTACATCTAGATCCATATTTTATATGCAATGAATTCCATTAATGCATATATGCAATCAATTTTATTATTCAACATCAATATTGCCCATAATCTCTTTACACATCCTTACAATCCTAGCATATATTTTTCTATTCAATCTTACTTTTAACTCCTTTTAACTTTTACGTCCATTGGACAATACTTTTTATTTTTTATATCTTTTCTTTAATAATTATCATCCTATAATAAAATTCATTTTTTATAAGGCTAATGTATAATTTTGCCCTTAAACTTTCCACGTTTTTCCTAGTGGCTTGTTGAACTTTGAGGGGGTTCTATAATGACCATAGATTTCAAAGTCCTTCGGTAACCATGCTCTTGGCCATATTAGAAAAATTAAGTGTATTACACGCTTAGTAACATGGAATTTATAATGACAAATATTTTTACTTAAATCCACGTGGAAAAG
The DNA here is from genome assembly GCA_948099535.1 of Jatropha multifida. Classification (NCBI taxonomy): domain Eukaryota; kingdom Viridiplantae; phylum Streptophyta; class Magnoliopsida; order Malpighiales; family Euphorbiaceae; genus Jatropha; species Jatropha multifida. The sequence continues at coordinate 7,885 of CANUEX010133419.1, forward strand.
AAATTGTTGAGTGTATGAAATATTAGTTTCCCTCTTTTCCTCCTTCCTTTCATAAAAGCTCCAAAAACACTTGAATTGAGAAACCCTTCTCATGAGATATTACCCATTCTCTCAGTGGCTTTGATGTATACTTCCTGAAAAAGATTTACAGCAAGATACAAAGATATAGAAGGCATTTTTTAGGAAAGTCTCGTGACACTCCATTGAGAAGAAGAAATCAACTTTTCTAGGAATTTGTTTAAACGTTAGTAAAGCTTCGAATTTTAAATAATAAGAAATATTGAAAAAGAGTATGAGATTGACACATTGGCCTTCTTTTCAGTGTGTTAGGGTTTTATGTTATTTGATTGAAATGCCTAGTTTTTATTCTCGATTGATTTAGGGTTTGTTGTTAACTTTAAACTAAAGGGTTGCGTGTGGTTTTTTTTGGTTATTTTGGCAAAAATTATATCTTCTCAAATGTATAAAAATTGATATTTTTGTTATTGCAGAGTGATTGCAATATTTTATAGCCGTTATTTTGTCCATATGCCTTTATTTTGTAAGATAATTTTTTTTTATCTTTTATTGCATTAGATTCCTCCTTTTCCTCATTCATCTTTATTTTCCTCAGTAAAATCAAAATCACATGTTGAATGTGATATGGTATTGGTGAATCATGTCACTGAAAGAAATTGTATGATGCAACTCTCTGTAAGAAAAGAAGCAAAAGTGCATTTTAATTATCACACAATCAATTAGAATGAGGTATAATAAGCCTCTCTCCACTTACCCCATATATTCTCAACACTCAAAAAATCGACGTCCAGGATTCGATTATTTGTATGAGATTTTCAATCAAACAGTTTGCTCATAATTGTACTGTGAAATCAGGTAATCAAGAAGATAATCCATGCTAAGAAAAACCTTAAATTTAAAATGCGATGACCTAATTTTCTCTACTTTTAGCAAGTTTCATAATTACTCACCAAGATTTATGGCCTTTCTCAACTCAATTTACTTATTAGAGGATTTGATTTTGTCAAGGAAAGGATTATGGACATATAAAATGGGAAAGGACAATTGTTTATCTCTCGTCAAAGTCAATATTTAGTCGTTGTTCATTAATTATAATGGTCAACTTATGTGGCTGACGTGGCTTAGAAAGTAACCCCTTTAACTTCAATTTGCACTTGAGTTCACACTCTTCTTATCCGACATGACCAAAGGCATGGTTATTGAAGGAAGTTGAAATCCAAGGTCCTCATAAAACCTTAGTAAAGTTCTTGAGACCACTGGGAGAAGGAGAAATGATGAAAGTTCAACGGTAAAATTCTGCATTAGGCATTTTTTTATGTAAATAAGAATAAGTAGTAGCCATTATATATTTATCTATAAAGCGGAGAATACTAACTTTTTTCTTTTATTTTTTGTAAGGTGACTAACTTCTCCTTCTCCTTCTGCTACCAAGTTCAAATAAATAATAAACACGGGATTGAATTAATTACATTACATAACAATAAAAGTAAATTGTTGTAAGTTGTCACAAAAAGTTTAATTTCTTGTAATATCATAATATTAGTCTATTTTTCTAAAGTCAAAAAACTTAGAAATTTGTTAAAAATATTATATTTTATTATTTTATACTAAATCAGAAGGATCACATTTGGGATCAAATCAATACGTTGGGTCTTTGGAATGAGTCAAAGGTCACTACAGATACATCATAGGTGCTATTTGAAAAATAACATTTTTGTGGTAGAAGGGGAAAAAAAAAAACAAAAGAACAAATTACTCGCCTTTGAAATTGAAAATGAAAGGGCAGGCTTGATAGGAAAGGCCAACCAGTGTATGGTCCCTCATTTGATGCTATCAGTATGGTCCCTCCATGCGTCTTTACTACTACAGCTAAAAACCCTATGTTTGGCCTGTTTGGTATATCTGCCAGTCAATAGGAGTTTAGATTAATTGCAATTAAAATGATAATAATTAATCATTGGTTTCCAAATTTCGAATATTCAATTTGTTTATTTATTTATTTATTTGTTCACGTTTTCCTCTCTTGATTTTGCCATTAAAACCAATAATAATGCAGTCTGAAGTTGACCCTGCACATAGATTGCACGGAACTCGCAAGACAAAGATTGCTACAAAGGACAAAGGAATAGCTAGAAGCAGGTCAGGACCAATTCAACCCCGCTGCTTTCTTCACCTTGCTGGCAAATTCTAAGAAATTGCAATATCTAAAGTTTGTTTCTTTACTTTCCAAATAACAAAAACAAAGAATGGAATGTCTCAGGTCAAATCATATCCCTGTAAAAAATGGAATATCTCATGCTTCTGTACTTTCCAAATGACTGTCTTTTTCATATTCAAAGCTAAGGTTAAATCAAATCATATCATATCCCTGTAAAATTATCCATCTTTTGACTAGGTCATTCATTATATTTGAACATTCCAAAACTCAGCCAGTCTATTGAAAGTGAGAAGAAAACAGCTGAGCTGGATACCCAATTGGCGTGACTTCAGTCCTCTGACGGGTCCAACAACATGTACTTCTGGTAAAAGGTGCCATATACATGCACATATAGCCAGTAAATACTATTCATCCTATATACAAAACTCAAGAAGTCAGCTCTCCCCATTTTGACATGGTCAAATTTTCATAACTTGGCGATCCAATACACATTGACTCCATAACTTGCAACACACTTCAACAATTATGCTTCCAGTCCACATGGAATTCCATGATCTATCAAATTACTCAAGCTAAAGACTAAAGCTAATCATGGATCAAGTCTTTTCTTCTATTTTCTAGTACTAATACTACTCTATCTGCAAAAGATATATACTAAGAATGCAAGGTATAGAATGAAGAAAGAAGCTTATGGTAACTATGGTATGATGAAGTAGCCGATCTGCAGGCAGCACCAACCAATCTAAGTCTAACAGTAGAATTGACACATTAGAGGAACTTTCACCTTTTCCATATCAAAGTCCCCACTTACTTAAATGTATTATGCTTCAAAGTTCACCATTTTCTTCCTTCCAGTGAAGGCAGTAGAAGATAAACAAGGTACGCAAATGCAAAGTATCAAATATACTAGTATGAAGAAAGAAGCTAATATTTTCAATATCCGTTCTCCTTTGCGAATGGTACCTAAGAAATTAAATCTTTTAAGAATCCGCAGAAGATGCCAAGACAAGACTCTATTTTGGCAAATTTGTGTCAGCACATATTGCAGAAGCCACCAACACAGCCAAAGAGTATGTTTAATTCTACGAGGAAATGAATAACATCACAGCTAAGAAAGCCTACTTCAAGACATGAACGTTCCCTCCTCCTCCTTGAAGTGCAGAGACATTTGTAAAGCAAAATTGCCAACATCTAAACCAGTAAAACTGAAATTAGGCCAACCAACTTGAGCCCTTCGAGCACTTGATGCATAATATAGCATGGAACTATGTGAAAATCCCACACCCGTATGTCTCAGCCCACAGCCATCATCACAACCAAACAGTTATAACTGTTCTAGAGCTAAAAGGCAGTTATCTACCTGTAAATTTCTTGTCACAAAAGCACAATACAGAAAAAAATTAGTTCTTTTATAAAACCATCAGACCTTCAGCACCTCTGCAGAAACTGTATCGACTGACTTCAAAAAGTCGGTAAGATTACATGAAGGATTCATATTTGTGCAACGTGACGAGGCATTTGAAGAATCAAATAAAAGAATTAGCTAATTCTTGAGTGTAATAAAGCTCCATTATGACTTGAAAATTACTTCAAGGTTCAAGTAGTTCTTTGCAGCACACCTGCCCTGGCCCCCTATGCACAATAATCAGCACAGAAAGCTGAAGATACTTCGAAGCTTGAGGATCTTCATAGAACATATAAAAAATGATTTCACCAAAATGACCCTTAAAAATATAGAGCCACCAAAATTATGACAGTACAAAACTTGCTCAAATGAAACTTTGAAGTAGTGCAGCTAACATCCAGAATTAGCAAATAAGGAACTGGCAGAAAGATTATGAGAAGATCCAAGTTATGTACATGACGGATTAATCATCCAATGATTGCAAGCATCTCATCTTAAATCAAGTTAGCCTCTTGTATCACACTTGGAACTTGATCGAAACCAAGAACAGAACAACAACTTCCTATTCCTATATCCAGCTGTAACTAACAGCGCTATTTCTGCCTTCTAGTTCCCCATATCCAATAAAGTGGAAAGTCTTGGATCTAGTTTATTGCAGATGTAAATTAATCTATCAAAATCTTTTTCTTTTCACTCTTGACAAATCATCAAAACTGTCTTCATACAACACCTGCCCTCCAGGCCTGTAATTTCCATCTTGTTCCTCAATGCTTCTCAGTCTTCTAGGTACATTTCCAGGTCGGTTCTTAATCCGCCTATCAAATTCTCTTTCTCTAAAATTAGGTCTTTCATGGAAGTCTGAATCATCTTCGGGGAAATATCTGAAGGATCTAGGGCCATCCTCTGTGTTAACATGAAAATTTTCACCAACGGCACCATTAAAAGGAGGCCTGAATGAACGAACAGGTGCCCGTCTATCACCAAACCTTCTTCTTTCCTCACTATTTCCGTCACCAAGATCATGAAACCGACCAGAGTGCATGGCCCCTCCAAAAAAATCATCACTTTCGGCTCTTTCTCTAGGATCAACAATGCCAAATCTCCTACTGTTTCTGAGTAAAACACGGCCAGTTGGGCTCCTGTTAGAGATGATGGATCTTGGATGACCATGATCCCGACCAGGATCCATTTCCCTCAAATCATTAGGTCGAGACAAATATGATGGAGAACTGTGCCTCCTACCCATCCTTTCGGCGGGAAAACCTGGGTTATCAGGTGATCTTATCCTATCAATCCTGTAAATGGGTGATCTTCTATGGGGCAATTCTGGGGGCCCACCAAACCCGTCAGGAGATCTTCTCCTTGATGATGACCATGGACCAGGTGAACGAGATCTGATTGGAGATTTTGAATGCATTTGAGGAACACCCCTTCTCGGGACAGAAGAAAAGTTCCTGGTCCCTTGAACAAAACGACTATCTAATCCCTCATATGGAGGTTGAGGACGAGTATAGGCATGCTCTTCATTATCATCAGGATATCCCCTCATCATCTTTTCAGCATGCCTTAGACTAACAACTTCAGAGCCATCTTCGCCAATATTTCTCGGACCTCTATGGACCATTTGCAGTCCACGTGAGGGAGGTCCATCTCTCCCTGCAGGAGAGCGCCTCCTTGACGACAGATGACGCAAAATTGGTGTCTCATCATCCAATAGCTTTCTCCCTCTCTGAACAGTACCAACATATGCACCATCTGGTCCCATATTATAATTTATGAATTCAGTATCTGATCCCGGAACAGCAGATGCATATTTATGTCTTGGAAGGCAGTCACGATCAGAATCTCTATCATTACGTGAGTCAATTCTACTTGCAAGCCTCCCTCTACCATAATTCCATCTAGAGTTTCTAGACGAGTGATCTTGATACCTTTCTCTTGAGAACTTGTGGGAAGCCTCGTATGTTTCATCCCTAAAATAAATTGCCAAAGAAGAAAATCAGATAACATTAAGTTTATGCCTTCAATAGAAAACAGCAAATAGTGATAATAAATAATCACCTCCCTCGAGGATGTAGTTTGTCTCCCTCTAGCGGTAAATCAGGTAATCTTTCTCTTCCAGGGCGTGATGACAATGGCTTACCTGATATAGATCTTGTCTTACCAAAAGAAGATACATTAGAAGCTAAAGACAAGTTTATAATCCTACTCTGATTACCTCCATTGTTGGCATCCTTAGCTGCATCATCACCATTTAAGGATGTTTCCACCTTCTTTAACGCAGTCTCATTTTTTTCTACTTCACTTGTCTTAACATTCCCATCAGTTCCTTGAACAACAACCTCTAAAGCTCCCTGGCCTACACTAGTACATTGATCAAATGACTGTTCTGTCCCCAAGCCCTTAGGGCCATCTTTATTTGCTGATAACTCAACTTGTTTTCTACGAATAGTCTTGACTATCTTCCTTTTGTCAGCTACACTGGCCAAGTTCTCAACCGCTGATGATTCTTCCCTAGAGGTATCTTTATCTGCATTGCCAACAACTTTCCTATCAAGAGTTGCGTCGTTACTTTCTCCAACAGTATCTTTTTGTGGCTCAACAGGTTCTTTCGTGTTACTGTCCTTTCCCTCAACACGGAATGAAGTAGAAAGAACACCGGCTTGTAGTTCAGCAGAATCTGCCTTGTCATTATCAGAATCACCATGAGTAATGTCTTCTTTTTTCCCACATGGACCCTCTACTGCAGCATGCAATTGTGGTTCACGGACTTCACCATCCTCATAGTCATCCTGTCCTCGACCATCCTCCTCTATATCCATAGGCACAGAATTGCCATCAGACTCATATTCAGAGCCATAAGAGTCTTCTTCTAGAATATCACCTGACAAATTAATCTTTTCCTCATCACTTACCGTGCCCTCACCATTTCGGTGTGTATCAGGACGAAGCTCATTCGTGACTTTCAGTTTGCACCGGTCAGAATTATCTGCATTCTTTTCCTCAGCAATTGCACCACCCATTCCACCACAAATATTCATTTCACTACCACTGTGACTGACAGGAAAAGACCCCATTTCTGGAGCAAGCTGCCCAGCAGTTTCACATGATTCTTTAGAAGCCTCTTTGCTAACACCTCCAGCAGCCCCACAGGATCCTACATGTTCAGACATTTTGCCATCAACAGAGAGACCGACTAAGCAAGCAGGTGTTGCAACAGCATTGTTCCCTTGCAGCAGCTGCTCATCAGCTGTACAAGTAGGTTGTCCTCCAGTTTCCTGACCTTGCAGCACTGGTTTATTTGTTGAACATGCAGATTGTACTTTCATGTCCTGAACTTGCCAAATGTGTTCACTAATTGAACAAGTAGATTGTCCTCCTTCCTGACCTCGTAGCACCTGTCTATCAGGTCGCCGCAATGTCTCATCTATGGTCTTCAATGCTTCCAGATTAACCTCATGAAATGGTTCAGATTTCATATCTTTAGAATCAACTGATTTAACAGCACTCAAATATGACAACTCTGAGGCGTCTTGAGAAGACTTATCAACTAATTCATGCTTCACTGATACTGCTCTAAGATCTAATGTGACTGTTGAGTCGGATTTAGTTCTGCTGGAATCATGTTTGAGACTCTCATCAAATGGTTCAGATTTTATTGTTCTGGAGTTAGCAAAGTTAACTGTGTTGCCTCTTGGCAACAATACTCTAGAGAAGCTAATATCACGAACAGCACTGTGAAGGTCTTTGTTAACAGATAAACTAGAAGATACCTGGCTGTTAAAAGAAAGCAAAGAAGGACTGAGGCGCAGATGAAGAGAATCCTCAGAATTATAATGTTGACCAGATTGCGAAGATATTCCAGGAAAACTAGATCTAAACTCTCTCTCTTCAAGGAGTTGCTTTTCAGTACCAATACTAGTTCCAACCATCCCCGTTGATACTAAAGGCTTTCTGTCATCTGTCACACTAATCATGCTTGACCCATCAGCTGTTACTTGACCAGCAGCTTCATCACTCTCACAAGCTACCCATGTATCCATAGTAGTATTCAAATCCCAATTTGATCTGTCAGCACATATATTAGCACTATTAGAATTTGACTGCACATCATCCATATTTAGCTGGGTACTTTCACCATTGCTTAAAGACAAATTCAACGAAATAGATTCTACATTTCCTTGATTCATAATGCTCCCATCATTCTTCTGATTCTCCAAACCAAAATGACAACCTTCCTTCAAACCTAAGGTCAATTTAGAATTCCCCACAACATTAGATTTTTTACTCTTTCCTTCTGCTATTTGCTGGTTAAATATCACTTTATCAACATTCACCATAGGGGCTTTATTCAGTGCTAAATTTAACTCAGTTTCTGCTGATTTAACTCGGCTGTTAGTAGATTTTTCTGCTGGCAAAAACTTCTTCACATTGTCAAGTTTGGCATTTGAATCAGACTGACTTGGTTGGAATGGTTCCTCAATTTTAACTCTCGAGTAGTTTATAATATTGTTCTGCACAATTTTGTCAGGAATTATCTTATTATCCTCAGGCAAAAACTTCTTGTTTTGATCAGATAGCTGTGAATTTCCTGGAACAGAAGCAGACTCCTGAGACTGGGTACCCTTTTCTTTCTTTATATAATCCTTTTCCACAGACAGTGAAAATTGATCTTCAGTAGAGGGAGAAGGAGGACGAATGAACCTCCTTTTCTTCATTGGAACACCATCAAGGGGTTTAGCCCCAGTCTGCCAAAGTAGATTAATAAATAAATATTAAGAGAGTAATGATTGTGAACAAAAGATTTTGAGCAACAAGTATCCAAATAAAAATAAGCTTCAAAACCAATTGCCACTAGGAACTCAGTTTCAAACCCACAAAAATAATTTAAATCAACAAACAAAGGAAACAATAATCATTTGAGAATTTGAAAGAAAAAATTAAAAAAAAAATTCTCACCAAATAGAAAATAATATTTCTTAAAATCTCCTTTGCTCTATTATCTAAAGCAAGCACACCCAAACTGAAATGTAAAACAACTCAGTTGTTCATTTTACCAAAATGCTAGCAGATTTACTGCTGGCTAAATTCAACCAGTTTTTGCAGATTTTACCATAATGTTAGCAGATTTTTCTGCTGCCACAAGCTTCTCATCATCATCAAGCTTAACCAAGGAATCAGACTGAGTAAGATTTAGTTCTTCAATTCTAACTCTTGGTTGGTTAATAATAGTTGTTGACACAATATTGTCAGAACTTTTCTCATTTTCGTCATGTACAAAATTCTTGTTTGAATCAGATAAGCCAGAAGAACTAGCATCAACACTAACATTTGCAACTTCTGACTCCTGAGATGGGCTGCCAAGTTCTTTCTCTAAAGAATCATTTTCCAAAGGTAATGAAGATTGCTTTTCTTCAGGTATGGGTGGCCAAATGAATCTCCTTTTCTTCATAGGAACACCTGCAATATTAAGACTAGACTGCCCACCAAGTGATTTAATAGCAGTCTGCCAAGAAAGATTAATTAATCAATATGCAGAAAATAAATAATTTCAATATACCATAATCCAATTCAGGAGTAACTTAGAAAGAAATAAAGACCTCCTCATTTCCTGATACAGGCATGCCTCCAGAGTCTGGAACTGTATATACACTTTCTGATGTCTTGCAACAGAAATGACGAATCACAAAAAAATTCCTCCAAAAGAAACCCCAAGTGGCTTCTCAATCCTACCTTGATAATATTAAGGTTACCAAGTGGACTACCGCATTCAATTAGGTAATAAAGATCAGCGATATTCTGATAGTCATTTAGAAACTCATCAAGATGAAGCAAGAACCTGCAGGAAAAAAACAAAACAATGGATCTGTTCTCCCGTTAGCTCATTAAAGTAGAAAATCAAAGTCCAACACGTAACAGAAACAAAAAAAAAAAGTTTCAAAAAAACTACCAGATAAAGCAAACCCAATTTCTGGACACAACAAAAGTATCAATCTAAACAATCAACTCCAATTAGATCTAAGAGAGTAAAGCCCAATTGGCCAATCAACATAAATTCTGGAAACAATCTATGACACGAAAATCTAGCAAAGATCCAACCAAGCAAAACAAACAACACTTCCTTGATTTAAATTCAAAAACAAAATCAATTATATCAAACAACAGAACGGACAAGTAGATTAAAGATTCTTTATCAGGGAAGAAATCTGATTGTATAGAAATTACAAAAAACCACAAATCGATCAAAAAATTGAAGAAAATCTTAAAGGAAGTAAAAATAACCTAAAATCAGCAAAATAACAAGGAAAGAAAAAAACCGGCAACACGAATGTTGGCCAAATTGGGAAATCAAAATCACTAACGGGATAAACAAAATCGGAACACAAAGAAAGAAATTACCTGACCAAATAGAAACCTAATTTGAGAGAGTGAGAGTAAACAGAGAAAAGATGGACTCTCTGCAACTTCAAGAGAGGGAGAGGGAGAGGGAGAAGAGCGAATGTGTAATATCAGAATGGACTTTCCTTAAATTTGCTTTTAGGGTTAGGAAGGCATCTCTCCTTCATCTTCTCTCTAATAATTGAGTTTTTTCATTATTTATTTTATTTTTTGGCAGTTGCATTATTTTATTGACTTTTTCGGCAATTTCTTGAAAATCTTGGCACGTTTCCTATTGGGGACCACACAGCGGACCATTCAACTAATTAACCGATGCGTGTGCATCGCAGTGGAATCTTACATGTAATGGCAGGCATGGCCATCGGTTTGGTTTGAATCGAACCAAACTGTATTACGTATGAATCAAAATCGGATTAAAATCGTCTGTTGAACCAAAATTGGTATCGTGACGCGGTTAACGTTCAGTTAATGTTAAAAAATGGATCTGAATCATTCAAAACTAGGGATGGCAAATTGCCCCCAAACAGTGAATCCCTGATTTAATCATGTTCGATTTTAATAGATTCAAATAATGAAAAAACTGGTTTGAAATAAATTTAAATGCCTTTTTACTACCATATTGAATTCGGATCGAATTCAAAGATATAAGTGTTCCTACTCATTTAATAAATATTCAAAAAATAATTAAAAAAATTATTTTTTAAAATAAAAATTATATATACACTTTTTTTAATTATAATTAGAAAGAATTACTATTTAATTCCGTATAGTCATTCTTTTAATTATAATTAGAGAGAATTATTATTTAGTCCCTGACGTAGTCATTTTGGCTTTTTCTAAAATATACAATCAAATTTTTAACTTTTGAGTTAGTCCCACCATTTGATCCTTTTTTCAATTTTTAAAGGTTTTACTGTTAATTTCTATCAAAAAGGTAAAAATACCATATTTAAACTCTTACAACAGTCACCAATCTAATATTTAGAAATAAGATATTCTTTCTTTGACAGTGGAAAAAAAATTGAAGAACAGCATTAAAATAATTATGATATTTTCAAATCATAATTTTCTAGAATTAAATTTTGTATATTTAACAAAAATGTCAGAACCTTTTAAAATAATTATGTGAAAATTTGCTCGCAATATTTGATAACATTGAAAAAAAATGCTAAAAAGTATGAACGAATATTAAAATGGTTTAATATATAAATTCACCCCTTAACTTTACTACTTGAATTTTGTGGTATTTTAAATTTTTATTTTGATCTATTAAATACTTTAATTTATAAAATTACATATATTAACTATTTCACTCTGTAAAATTATTTTATTGAATATTTTAACTTATAAAATTAAATCAATTAAACATCTATTAAGTTGAAAAATATGAAATTTATTATTTTAAAAATTCTATTAATTATTTATCAAATTAATATTTAACATAAAAAGAACTCCAATAAATATTTTTTCTCATAGTATCTTTGAAATAACCCATTAATTTATTTTTAAAAGAATTTTTATTTAAAATTTAATTGTAAATTTTCACCAATGAGAATTGGCGAAAAATAATATTTTATGCCGCGAACCCAATCGAAAACCGAATTTAAATAGTCTAACTCAGTCGAAAAATCCTTAAATCAAATGAAAATAGGCTAAATCGTTGGGTTAGACCAAATCGGTTCAAATTGAACTGAAACCATTTAATTAAAATAAATAATAATAATAATAATAAAATAAAATAAATAAATAAATAAATAAATAAATAACACAAAAAAATTCTCTCCTTCCTCTCCCTCTCTCCCGTTCACCTCCCTCTCCCTCTTTCTCCCGTTCCTCGCCACGAACGACAGCGCCACCATCACCACCTCCCCTCCAGGCGACCTCCGGTCATGAACCGACGGTGAAGGCCA